>CM053508.1:2228603-2245478 GCA_028627145.1 Eidolon dupreanum | reverse complement strand
GAAGCTAAGCAGGGTCGGGCCTGGTTAGTACTTGGATGGGAGACCACCTAGGAAGACCAGGTGCTGTCAGCGTAAAAAATAAAAAAATAAGGGGCTGTAAGCTGACCAGGTCCTCGCAATCTGTGAGGTCAACTATTGTCTCGCCTCAAAAAAACAAAAAACAAAAACAAAAACAAAGGCAACAAAGGGACTTGCCTGTTTGGGAACAGTTACTGGAAAAGACCTGTGTCATACGGTGTGGAAAACACACAGGTTTGAAGGTGATTAAGTTCATTAGAACTGGACACTCTATGTCAGTGATCACAACATCAATCGATCCTATGCTAAAGGCTTATGGCTTATTTTCCAGGCAAGCTTGAAGGGGAGCAGTGTTTCGCTGGTATCCTTCCACCCCTGGAAACATGATTTAAGAAAAATATCCTACATTTTTTCAAGTCAGCTGGGTGGAGTCTGAATTCTAAAAATAAGGAGCAAAATTAGAGTAGAACATTCAGATTCTTACTCATTTGTCTGAACAAATACTGAGTGCCTACTACATTGCCACCACTGGAGGGGCGTCAGAGAGAGACATCCTCATGCATTTTGTGGGTGTGCACATTGATATATATGATCATATAGTGTTTATATGTTATTATGTACTGTTTTCATAAACACTCATATATACACATATACATATACACATATATGCATATAATGAATGGAAAGAGGGGTAAAGGGGTTTTATTTTATGCACCAGATGTTTTATAATCAACCACTGTTAGGATTTAAAGCATCACACAAAACCTGCATTTGTGCGGTGCTTTGTGAATTCTGTAGCGTGCTATAGAAACATCGTGAGCACCTTACCCCCCCGAGGCAACCACCCCCATCCCCACCCCCCAGACCAGGGTACAAGGCACCCTTTCAGCATCCTAACTGGCTAACACCATTTTGTCAACTCCGGAATTTCGGTCTAAGTTTAACTGTCGGCGAACTCCAGCTATAGTGGTTTCTTATCTCATTTCATGGACCAGGGCGGCTTGTATAAGATAAAATCCATCACACAACTTAACACTCTGTTCAGCCCACGGAGAGGCCCATAATTTAGCATTATGCTTGTGAGAGACCCACTGCACCCGTTACAGTCAGAATAAATTCTGCCTCCCTCACACTCTCTACCTCTCTCCCTGCCGATATATGTTAGGAGAATGGATCTCCGAAAGGACAGCAGAAATAAACCTAATGCTGATAAGAAATCTTTTTTTTTTTCTCGTCTTAAAAAATAACAAAAAAGAGAACACTGACTTCATGTACCATTTTTTCCCCTTTGCTGCTGTGACTTTCATCTCTACATGATATAGAGAAAGAAAAACCTGAAACATTTTTGTTATTGAGCTTACAAGGAGAGGGAGGGAGAGGAGAGGGAGAGGGAGAGAGAGAGAGAGAGAGAGAGAGAGAGAGAGAGAGAGAGAGAGAGACTGTTTCATCTTTCTTTTCCTGGCAAGCCGGAAGATTTTCTTACCTTGCTTGTGGTCACTCAGTTCATAAATATCCTAATTTACTGTCAGGAATAAAATGTATGTTTGCTCGAATGATCTAAAAGGCAAATCTTATTGTTCTTCACTCCTAGACCCAGAGCATAAGATCATGGGGCAGACTGTAGTTAGCCAAAGGCTTTCAGAGCAAGAAACAGCATTCTTAGGATTAAAAAGTGAAAACATACAATTTAAAAACTAAGTCGGCAAGAGGCTTTCTATCATTTTCACAAGTCATAGACAGAATTCCAGCAGCTTAAAAAAAAAAAAAAGGTACATAGTTTTGAAAACTCCCAATTTCATCCTCCTTCCTGAACTTTCTGAAACTGGCAGGTCGATGAATGACTGAAATACTGGCATTCAAATTAAATGTAGAAAAAGAAAAATGTGTTAAAGCATGATCGCTAAGTCTCGTCAGTATCCGTTGCCAGGTAAGAAGTGACTTTACATTAAGACTCAGCCAGTGACTCTCCTTGAACTTTAGGTATATTGGCAGTGGTCATTGTCAATATCTACCTGTAAAGTCAATTTTGTATTCAGTGAAAAGATCACTGAAGAACAGAAAACAATATATACTCATTGAAACAGGATTTAGATTGCAGCGTCACTAAAGCGATTCGCGTGGAAAGAAATGAACACTGCTCGTAAAAATCTCTTCAGACGCACTTAGGAGAAATCCACATGCTTCCTGCAAACAAGCCGGGGCGTAGCTCTGAACACGGGTGCGGTCTGAAACTCAGTGTGTAGATGTCCCTCTTCCCCGGTGTGGACCGGGAGAGCCGGCAGAGGCTGATCGAGCGAATACGGAGCCATTTGCTCATTTGGAAATGCCCAGTGTTTTCTAATCCTGCTCCTTTGCGAGAGTCAAACCTGGGCTCACCTCAGACGCTTTCTCCTTTGCCTTCTCCCCCTAAACCCATCTCCCTTCCCTTTGTCATTCTCAACTTGGCCAAACCCAAGGCTGGTCTCTGCTTTTGCACGAGCTATGCACACATCCTGGGGGCCTTTGCACTCCTGGCCCATGGGGATGTTATTCTTTGCTTTAGATTCAGCCAAAGTGCCTTTCATCAAAGGCGCTTTTTTGTCACTCTAAGAAAAATTTTGGTGTCCTTTTGCTCTGTTTCCACAATTCCCTACATATCCTGCTATTAAAGCGCTAGCCACTCTGTACCATGAATTGCTGGTTTACGGATCTGTCTCCAGTCTTGAGAGGCTAACATGAGAATGAAACTTCCAAAAAAACATTTTGATCTCTGGTCACTCTGAGTTTTTCCCTTTGCAGTCTGTCTATAGCTCACTGCACTCTATTTCTAAGAGATCTGCAGTGATGAACACGCGAAAGCGCCAAATTCTATGGCCTTAGGTTGGGAAACATCAGTGGAAAATAAACATTTTGATTTCAAGAGTATTTTCACACTGTCTACCAGGGATGAATGTTCTCATGGCACGGAAGCCGGTGAGTCCGTTCCTCCTTCGGGCCTCTGAGGTCACTGCCAGGGGCTCTTCTTCTACAGCGAAGGCACTGATCTGCTTATCAAATGACTTGCAAATCTTTTTGAAAGCATTTTTAATTCTGAGGCGGCAATAACCATTCTTCGGCTTTGTGAGGAATAAGTAATAGAATGATTACCTATCACACATCCAGCGTCACTACCTGAATCCATAGCCCATCTCGTTGCATTTCTGGTTCCTTTGGACTCTGTGAGCCTCCTCCTTTTCCCTCTTTTCCATGTTTATTGAGCACCTGGCTCATGGCAGGCATTAAAAAAAAAATTGTATAGGGATAAATCTTTGCTATTCAAAGACCACAAGCATGAGCCTCCTTTGGGAGCTTGTTGAAAATGCAGACTCACTCTTACTCAGGCCTTCTGACTCAGAATCTGCATTCGACTCCAAGTGATTCATATGCACATTAAAATTTGAGAAGCACTGGGAGAAATCCTCAATGAAAGAAAGCCAGGGAAACCAGTTAGGAGCCCTTCTAAGTTAAGAGATAATGAAAACCTGAAATGGAAATTTGCAGCTGAGACAGTGGAAAACAGTGAGAAGATCAGATGTGATTTGTAGGAGCTTTGGGAATTCCTGTCCCCAAACCCCACACCCCATTTCAAAAATAGCTGCTAAACATCTGTCGCCCCCATCCGGGAAAAATGATGTGGAGAGAAAAAAAACAGACAGACTTGGGACTGGGCGCAGAGGTCACTGGAATGCTGGGCCTTCTGCTGAATGCCGTCTGGTGCCCTTGGTCACCTGACTCCCCGAGGGCGTGAACCTCCAGTTGTCTTTGACTCTGGCCGTTTTACAGCGTTGTAACGACAGGACGTTAATTAGGGAAAACTGATAACGGACACAAGTAATTCTTCTCTGTAACAATGCAAATCAATTTTTGTCCAGGAGAAAATATAAATATTTATAAAGCAAACTCTCTCTTGAACCAGCTTTAATTTCTTAGTGATTCCCTCATTAATTAAAGAGTTAAAAAGAATCCCCGGCACGTGTTCTCTTGGTATGTGCAAGGCAGCCGTGACTTCACTGCCACGGCGGATGTCGGCACCCGCTGGCCTACCAAGCAGGGACCAGGTCTCAGCAGGTGAGCACTTGGTGAACTTTAATCCAAGCGACGCCCACGTGATAAAGGGGAAAAGGAATCCAATTGGTAAGCAGTTTTTTTCTCCTCCCGTGTGTGCAGGGGGAGCTCTGGCCCTGAATTTCAGAACAGCAGATGTTCAGGCCGTGAACAACGAACAGGAAGACCTAGGTGGGCTCCAGCGCCTGGATCTGGGGCAGGTCATTAAAGGAACGGCAGGAGGAGGGGGTTCCGTGCTTGAAGAAAACGTATCGAGAACGAGAAGAAAAGGAACACATTCTACAACACTTTTCTTTCCAAAGAAATGGGGACACACGTACACGTGTACACACACACACACACACACACACACACAACGCACAGAGTGATGTTCTTTATGGTTGTCACCACTTCCTGGCTTCTATGACAGCCAGAAATAGCTCACGGCGCACAGACACACACTGATGCAAGCAGAGTGGCAGATCCAGGATGGCCGAGGCATCCTGACCACCGTGTTCCTAAAACCTCAGTGTCCCCACACCCTGGACATCCCTAAACAGGTCTCCATTTTCTGGGTGCTGAATTGACCGTCAAAAAGGGGTGACACCTTACCTGTCCTCTGAATCCTGGATCGCATAAAAGGCGCTACACATAGTTAACCTTCCCCAACACACACACACACACACACACACACACACACACACACACACACGCCCTCCCCACCTACTTAGTACCTGTAAAAATATTGAAACTAAGGGGAGGGGGCAATAGGAAAATGCACTGATTCTTCCTATTTTGGAGTCAAGCGAAATGCTTCCCGGTGAAGTGGCCTGCCTTCCCTCCATGACGGTTAAAAATGCTTCGCTCACAGTGTCCCTGGGCCGTAAGAAGGGAGCTTGGCTTTTAGCTGGTGGGACTGCCACCTGGCTCACGGTATTATCGAGTTTTACATCCTTAGCACCACGAACATGGACACCATCTCTCCCTCTTCCCCTTCCTGCAGGCTGACGCCGGGCCGCTCCCCACGCAAACCCGAACCCCGTCCTCTGAAAAGCGTGAGTGTTCGCCCCCGGGGGCTGCACTGTGGCCGGGACAGCAGGAAACCCCAAGGGCACTGCTTGCAAAGCTCGGTCAAAACTTCACTCGGTGCAGAGAAAAACTCTTCACGTGATCCCATGATGAAGGATCGATCGCGTGAAGCTTTCGGAAGCGGGGGAAAAGGTACACGAAAACTCTTAGGCGCTCTTGCCTGGAGATCCACAGGGGACCACGATATCATCTCTCGTCGGTGTCTGATCAATGTGCTCCTTCTGCCATCCACACACAGGGCCCCTCCGGAGGCAGTCGGCCTGCGTCGGACACGCCGATGCTCATGATCTCATCTGCCTGGTGCCACAGTGTCCGCCGAAGCGCGATTATGCTGCCATCCGGCTCCGCCACACTCTCTCAAAGCCACGTGGTCACCGACAGGCCTGTTGTGGCCCGTTCCTTCCCAGTCAGTCCTCGTTAAGTTAAATTGTCTCAGAACAATGTCTATTTAACCAGCAGGGCACCCACTAATTTTCTTTTCTTTTCTTTTTTTTTTTTTTAATTTATATTAACGTAATAGATCTGGGTGCTCTGGGTCTTAGACACCACGCATTTACAGCTCCATGATCTTTCTGACTTCAGAAGGCCCGGTGGCCACTGAATGCGGGGTGACCGGAATGCAGAGGGTCCCCCCCTTTCACCCTTCTGCATAGCCGAGGGTGTCTGCCTCTCCTGAAACGGCCTCTTGAACTTCCAGCGGCAGTACGGGGTACCATCACCCGAGAAACGCTCACTGTGTGTGGCAGGGGTTTGTGTGCCGTGTCCCCCTAGTATCCCCCTACTTCCCCCACCCCATATTCGGCATGGTGCCAGGCACGTGATGAAGAGATCAACAAACACTTGCGGAGTGACTGGAATGACAGCAGGGGACACATCACATCCTCACACTTCCGGTCATGCTGGGCAGGACCGGCCCAAAACACAACATGCTCATGGATCCAAATGGCTAAGGAGCAGAGGCAGCAATTAATTTCCGGAGCATCTATTATGTGCGTGGTTTTGGCACTGAGCAGAATATAAAGGGACTTGTGGGTTACCATCAAGACGTGGCTTGTAGAGATGTCGCTGGAGAAAGCTGATTTAAAAAAAAAATTGCAAGAATAAATAAGTATGATATAAAATGGGGGGAAATGTTTGTCATAAACATAAGATGCAAGATTCCTCAGGGGAGGGGGAAAAAGAATCAAATCCAATAAATATTTTCCAATTGCCTTTCCATGTCCTCTCTGACCCAGGCTGCTTCACCTCCGGTCTTGACTGCATTTTATATGCCCATGTCAATGAAATCATCTTCAGAAAAAAACAGTTTCCATGGCTCCTCCCGTCTGGTTTTGCAGCATTATAAGGAGCATGGAGTGGATTTCGTCTCTGAGGCAGCCAGTTTCCTAGGCAATTAAATGCTGTTTATATTCCAAACTCCGTACTTGGGCTGAAATTGTCAAGCTTGGTATTACCTGAGCGGTGCCTAGGATGCATCCCCAGCTAGTTCACTCTACTGTAACTGCCATCTATTCAAATATCCAATCTGTTCTCTCCTCAAGGAATCACACAGTACTTGGCAAGGGTGCAGCTTCTAAATTCTGCAAATTATACATATATATATATATATATATATATATATATATATATATACACACATATATATACACACACACATATTTTTTTTTTTTTTTTTGAAATGGCAAGGCTTGCAAATTACTGTACCAAACTGACATCCCAATCTGCTCTCCCCTAACTGGAAAGGCTGGGCTGTGTTCCTCCTGCGTGCACAGACGCTTCCATATTGGCTCCTTCAAAATGGCACAGTGTGGACGCCAAACTTTCGTGAGATTCTTCCGTGAGGCCGCCGAAGCAAGGTGCTGGTTTGTGTCACTTCTAGGAGTGGACAAGGCTAGGTCGTTCGCGAGGAATACTAAACAATATGAACTGCATACTAAAGGAAAAAAATTATTTGTCCCCAAATCAATTGCTTTTTGAGAATGTTGCTGTTTCTTTCTGGCCACTTCTCATGGTTTTGTGTCTGACTGGAAAAGTGAGACGATGTCTGTATTTACATCTTATAGGCTTCTTATTAGAGGGACAGCCATGGCCTCCAGGTTAAAAAAGGGACGTTTCAGCAGTTATTATAGTTTATTAAGGGTTCCCAGGCCCTGGACAGGGGACAAGGGCTCAAAGCAGAAGTCTTTTGGTTTAAAACGATTTTTTAAAGCACAGTGTGTGTGCCTTGTTCCTCCTGTTCCTCTCTGCCTCATTCTCAGAGTTCTAGCCTCTGATGAGAATGTGTTTACACTCTTTCTTTTCCTGGGGAAAAAAATTCTTGTCTATCCTGCAAAGTTCAAATCCTGCCTCCTCTGCAAAGACTTCCTGACACCTCCATCACAGGTCGTCGCTCGCCCCGAGTTCCCCAAGCTTGCTGCTCCAACTCTGCTGACAATCACCGCATGGGCTTTGTCCTGACCTTCTCGTTTAGGTGGAGACACCTCTGAATGGTGGTGACTGGGACGCGGGCACTGTCATTAAAACCTGGCACGCCCAGCTATCCGAGGAGGGCCTGATCACCATTTACCCATTAAATGCTCACATGGGGCTCAGGTCACACAACTTTGGTTAGTAATGGTAAAAAAAATTCATACACACACGCGCATCATTCTAATTTCAAGATCCGGCCCCGCCCCAATCATCTGCTGTTCACCTGGTCAGGTACTAAAGCCTCCACATGGTCCTCGGCCCTCATAGCATCAAACCCTGAAGAAGAGCACCGCAAACATTTGCAGGAAGGAAACAGACACACTTCTAGCCCTAATTTTCAGGTGGGTGTTAGGAGCGTCCCTTCAACTCCATCTCCGAAGACAGGGACCCTCTTCCAACACGTTGCTTCCGTCCCCCAAGGCCCCCCGGCGCGTAAGCACCTGGCGTAGGTGCGGCCTTCGGGGCGCGCGCGTCACAGACAGCAGCCGGCTTCGAGGAGGCCGCTGCGGGTGGCCCTCCTGTCCCTCTCCGGCACCTGCGCCGAGTGACAGGCAGTACACGCCCATTCACAGGGAGGGGTGGCGAGGGCGCCGGGAAAGGGCAGGGCTCTGTCCCAAGCCGCGGGGACGCAGCCAGGGGTGTCGTGCCTCCAGGCCACCTGCTCCCACGGGGCAGGCACGTGAAGGCGCGCGAGAGAGACGCCAGGTGCCAAGCGCCTGGGGCGCGCGCGCGCCTGGGGCCCGCGCATCTGGGGCGCGCGCGCCCGGGGCCGGCGGCCGCTCCCCTTCGCTGGGCACAGGTGCGGGAGGAAGGGCGCCCCCTCCCGCCCCGAGCCGGCCACCTACCTTTCAGCTTCTCGGCCAGCAGCGCCGCCTCGTGCTCCGAGTAGTGCATGATGGCCGGCGGCGACGGTGGCCGCAGCCGGTCCTCCTCCAGCTTGCGCCGGTGCCGCTCCTCGCGCGCGCGCATCCGCTGCCGGCACTCCCACTCGTAGAAGTCGTCGCGGGCCTGCGCGAAGTCCACGTGCAGGCGGCCCGAATCCTTCTTGTCCGTGCTGGACCCCAGTCGCATCCGGTACCCTGAAACCGAGGGGGAGTGTGGTCACAGGGCCACGCCCTCGCGGCCGCCTTGGCCCGGGCCCTGGAGGTGTCCTAGTTGGGGTGGGGGGGGCTCCCTCTCATTTCCCTCCCGTACGATCGAAGGACACCCTCCCATCGGAGGTGGGGAGCAGTGACCCTTCTCCCTGTAATCTAGAAGCATTGCCAAGTCAAGCCCGTTGCAAATCTGGGGTGAAACACGCCGCTGGCAGGCCTCTCAGAGGGTCACCTACCTCGTTTCAAGCCAATGTCACCGAGAGGGTGACCTCAAGAAGTAAGGCACTTATCACCATCCTGACACCTTCTTCCCTCTGGCTTCCAGGAAGCTCAAAAACAAATTTGGCACATAGCTTCCCTCCCACCCCTACCTTTTTTTTTAAGGCCCTGATTTCGTATTTTCCATTTACTGTAACTCTATTGGATAAGCCCTCTTCAATTCTTTTTAGAAAGAGGTGGAGTAGGAGTATATGATGAGTATCTGTGATATTTAAAGAGCCCTGCAAAGTAAATTCCATGGTACCTCACTCCCGGGCCATCACTGTGTTCTCCAAGAAAATAATGCTGCTCAATTTTCTCTCTGCAGCTGCAGAAGCCACAATTACTAAGGCGATTCTACAATGCTGTTTTATTCCCACTGGTTCTCTGGGGCATGCGGGAGAATGTTTATCTTCAATCCAGCGGCCTCACCGCTAAGACCTGGTAGCCCCCCACCTGGCATGCAGCACCTCGCAAATCATCCATGCAATGTTTGCGGGCCACAGAAGCCTGTACGAGCGCCCAGAGCTGGACCAGAAAACGGGCCCGTGGGTCTCCAGGGGACTTGCTGTGGGCTGTCCAACTCACAGAGGCTGAGAGCGGAAGCTTCATCTGACAAACCAGCAGAAACAGAACCAAAACCAGACCGCCAGCCTAACTTCAGATGAAGAAGACTTGGCTTTGAGCTTGCTCTTCAGTTTGGGGTACTCAGATTTAAATACACACACACACACACACACACACACACACACACACACACAAATTCAGGTCCCAGCAGGGTCAGGGGCTGCTGGAGAAGAGAATGGAACAGGTGCTTTTGCTGGGGAGGGGCTTTCCCGGTAGACGCCACTGTGAAATGCCAGACGGCACCGTGCTCATGGTCATGAGACCGCGACACCTTCCAGTGGGTTATCACAGCATTTTGGGTTGAGACTGGGCTGAGAATCCCTGTGGAGGCTGGCTTCTCCCCAGGGGGCACTCCACGTCTTTGAACAATTACAAATATGAAGCAGACTTCATGTCCGATTTCTTTTATGCCTTTCTTACTCCCAGGTTTCAATGGCGTTAATCTAAAAATGGGACGAGTAACAATGCCCATCAAAAACTCAAATATCTGATGACGGACGAGCAGACTTAACGCTAAAGCTGAGTGGATCTTGGTTGTGGGCCATGGAAATTTAGTAAGGTCACAGGCCATAGTGATCTATATAGAACAGCAGGGCAAGCAGGGCGCCCCGGGGCTGGCCCCGGTCCCAGCTGGCCAAGCAACTTGTCCCTGCTCATGTCCAGAGCTTTGCTTTTTGGACACTTCTGGTTCCAAAAAGCACCTTCTCCCCCCCGACCAAAACATCATCATTAAGGCCTTAAAAGAGACCCTGATGAAGCTGAATCTAAAATTAGCTTGGCCTTCAGATGTGGACGCGTTTTAAAATTAGACGGGCCTTCCAGCTGGGCTCGGCTCGCAGGGAGGAGGGGCTGCCTTCCCTCCTTCCTGCCCCTGCTGTTATCAGCCTTTCGGATCTCCCTGGGGGCGGCTGGGGCAGAGCAGGGAACAGTCCGTGCACGCAGGCAGGGAGGCCTGAGCCAAGGCCGGAGCTTGGGCTCCTCCTGCCACAAAGGGGCGGAGCGAGGCGCAGTGAAGGGCGGAGCTGAGAGGCAGCACCCGAGTGTAAATGACAGGACACCCCCATGGGCCTGCGCCCTGGCCTGCTCATCTTTGGCACGTCTGACGGGTTCCTGATCGGCCTCAACATGGCGGTGCTGTGTGGGTGTTGAAAAGCTCCTCTGATCGGCCCCAACCCTCTCACTTAATCCGGTTGGGTAAAGTAGTTTTTTATTTATTTATTTATTTTTTGGCGGAGCTGTGATGAGAACCATGTTCCCAGGGCAGGGTTCTGGGGAAACAGCACTCAGCTCTACTTTCTCATCATCGGTGCGTCTGTGTTAAAAACGACCATTTATGAGCTGAACCCAATGGTCCTGTGTTGCAGGCGTCCTGCTAAGCACTTCATATCTGTTATTTTGATTCATCCGTATAACAATCCTAAGAGGTAGTACTGCTACTATCTCGGTGTAAGTAAAACATGGCTGTTTGTGTGTTGTAAAATACTTTTATTCTATGTTTTGTCTTCCAGCTCTATTTTAGAATGCTGTCAGCCCCTGCCCCTCCCCCTACCCCCAAGCTTTGTAAGGTTTTATCTGATGAGGGTTTTAGAGCTCTCCTTATCATTATCTAGCTCAGGGAACTTTCTGTGCTGTTGAAATAACCCTAAGGCTTCTGGGGTTTGCAAGAGAAATCCATGGCAGTAGGCGCCGACTGCAGAAATCAAGTCAACCTAGCAGTAATGTTTGGATGTGCTTTTTTTTTTTTTTTTTTCCTATTTTTCTTTCTCCTTCCCCTATTTGCTTTGCCTCGGGAATGGGGAGCTGGTGAATGGGGAGGTGGCGTGCAGAGTGACAGACTGAAATATGCAGATGGAGAGTGTGAGGAAATGGCAATGAGCTGAATGTAAAAATGCGTCCTTCTAAAGCCACATGTCAATATCGGCCTCATGATTCTTAGATTTGGCAAAGGCCTTGCTGACAGACTCCATGTACTTGCTCCAATACCCACAGAGTGGAAGGCAGCATCAGGCCTAATTTCAACATCTGTAAAGATCTCCACTCTAAATTGGCATTTTCAAAGAAGAAAGGGATCATGGGATGGGCTTAACCGAGCTAAATGGACTGGAAGTTGGGCAATGCCATCGGGCCGTCCCCCAGCCCCCACGGACCACTTTTCTGCAAAGAACTGGTCTCGACCGGGTTCCCTGCTGTCTAGAAAGTGAACCACTTCTGAGAAACTGAAATTATGCTGAGAGAGTATTTTATTCTCCCAGAGAATTAGGTTCAATAATAATAATGGTCCTCAGTATTCATAATACTGCTTTGCATCTAATAAGCACTCGAGATCATTAATTAGAACCTTGATGGAATCCCTGGAGACCGGATGTGGCGGCGAACCATCCCTGCAACACGGCACATTCGCAGACTTACAATGGAGCGCCTGGCAGCAGAGGGAAAAGGCAGAATGCCTCCTTTTCCAGCCCCAAATTGTGAGGACTTGGTGCATGCAGGCAAAAGGGAACAACCTCATATTAATGTCATAAAACATAACAAAACGCCTAGAAAACCCCTTACGGAACGCAAAGTACCAGAAAGGTAAATGGCTTTATCAACCATGAATTCCTCCGCAAAGCGAATGTGACAAAAATTCTTCTTGCTTTTCCGGATCGCTGTGATGTCACCGCACTGCTCAAAGACTTCTTGAATAATTTCCTCGGTTGCATTTTCCGGTAATCCTCCAACAAACACAGTCTTACACCCGGGAGGTCGTTCTCTCGTGGAAGGGGGTGGAAGATCTAATAATTAAGCACAAGAAAACACAGGGTTTTTCCTTTGATTTCTTTGTGCTTTTTTTTTTTTCCTTTCTTCTGGGTCACCTGGCAGGAGTGAAACTCACAGAGTAACTGTCTCCACTCTGAGTAACGATAGATTTCCATACCGACTTACAGTGATCGGGGCTGTCTTGTTTTTTTTTTCAGTTCCTCTCCCCTCCTCCTCCCAACCTTTCTTTACTTTGTGTGTTCATTTCTACACGGAGTGGCTGTGCTGGTCCGTGGACGAAGATAAAGCAAAGGTTAGCATAATTTCATTGCTCCTTCATAATACGAAAGCCCAGGAAACGGGAAAGAAAAATTTCACAAAGTACAAAGCGTGATGAAATAACAACATGATAAAAAAAACCTTGGTTCGTTATCTGCTTTGTCTTGTTGTGGGAAAATGGAGCAGCAAGGCAGAAGGTGGGGAGCGAACCCAAAAGCATGCACAGTACTTACTGGGCTGGGAGACTCCGGGCCTGAAAAAAACAGTTGGGGTTTTTTTTTTTTTTTTCCTTATGATTCACATTGAAATGAGCAAACTATTAAGTTTAGGAAAGGCTTTATAAAAAGATAAAATGTGCACCGTCACAAAATTTTACCCAGTTTATATGTAGATTTCTTAAGCAATCTCCTGCAAAGTCCACTTAAAAAAGGCAACACTGATTAATATGAATAAAAAAAAAAAATCCTAGCTATTTAAGCCCATAAACTCAGTATCTGAGGCTAAATTGAAAAAAAAAATTTCCAGTCCATTTCTTTCATCAAATGTATGCTTCCTTCAAGCAAATGCTATTTGTCCCAGAAACTCTGAGATGCAGGCTCCTCCCAAATTGCTAACTGCCAAATTAATTCAATTTTCCATCTAGCAAAAAACATTTCAGAGTTTATCTCCCACATTTGTGAAGATAGATGGAAGTGGTCACGTGTTTCACACTACGTTATGCAGTAAAAGCGAGACTTCATCGAACGCGACAAGATTCTTAATGCTGGATGTGTATCCCCAAATCACACATACTGCCTTCACGGAGTTGATTCATAGCCTGGACAGACACACGGTCACATCTGCACATACTTGTCCTAATCTAGAGACAAAGGATGTCTGGAGAGTGGATCCCCACTCTGTGTATCTACGTGGAAGAATTCTGAGTCACACCCAGCAATGAATGCAAGACTACATAAAAAAAAAAAAAAAAGAAAGAGAAAGAAAGAAAGAAATTTAATAAGCAAACATTTCTCGCAGGTATCACTTACTTGGATTTTGAGGGAAAAGAGTGCAACTTTTGCAGTGAATTATTTCTTTGACGACGGCCACTTCGGTTGGCGGGGGCGGTGGCACCAGTCCCAGACCTGGTATCATTGGGTTGATGGGGGTGATCCCGGTCACCATGTTGAGGCCTGGATCAAATCCTGGCACACAGATTGAGTCTAGAAGGTACACAAAATAACATTTTGGCTGGAGGACCGTAAATCAATTTTCGTATTTTCCTGAAAAGATTATTTGACTTTACACTTTTTTTTTAGGATTTTTTTTTTTTACAGTTTTTTTTAGAAATTTCTCCGGACACGGGTGTAGCATTATAGAAAGCTATTCCAGAACGGTAAAGAGAAAAGAACAGATGAACTTTTGAAAATCTACAGGAAAAGGAAATTGTATTATTTAAAACGTGAACGTGGCAGAACGGAACGCAACGCCTTAAAGTGCCATGAAGCTTGATACGATCGCGAACGCGATTTTCCGTTTCTTAACCTCGTGTGTTATTCGCACTGGTTTATGACCAGGACCTGGGAAGAAACATCATTCACCTCTGAAGTGCCCTGTAAATCTAACTGTCAACTGCTTTTACCAAAAGAGCCTTCTGCCCTAACTGACCTAGATTTAGGAATGGTCAATGTACATGTGCACATTGTATAATGATGCATCAGGTCCAGTCTAAGCTATTTCCCCCAGGAAATTAAAAAAAAAAAAAAAAAAAAGTGACTATAATTAATATGGCTGGGTTAGATACATGAGGGCATTAAAATTAGCTATATATATTTCTAAATTCTGTAGGAGAATCACACTTTCTTTCTATAATTTAGAAAGTGACAAATAATTGACCACCCTTCTCAAATCTGTATTCCCTGTATGAAAAAAAAAATTATGACCTTTATAAGAAATGGAAGGAGGCAAAAGGATGCATTTTCCAATGTAAACACAATTTTTTTTTTTTTTAGTGGGATAATGAAGCAAGTAGTTTCAATACAGGAACTTTTTTTTTTTTTTTTTTTTTAAATGAGTAAGGCTTTTCTGAGAGCAGGGACTGTTACAATGTACTGAGCTTCTGGAGTGGCTGCAAGGGGAATCCTCTCCTGAGAGCTGTTCTGTTGGCAGGAAGCAGACAGATACTCTCACTGGCGGTGTGATCACGTTCCCAGGTGGACAGACAGCAGCCACAGGTGCCACCAGGCAGAGCCCCGGCAACCCTCGCCCGCCGTCCTCACAAAGGAAATCCCCTTCTCTTACTTTCCTGTCTTTTTCTCCCTCCTTCTCCTGCCTCGTCGTTCCCGTTCTTCCTTCCTGCCCGCTTTCCTCTGTGGTCTTCGCATACGGCCCTCAGCCCCTGAGGCCTGGCTCTTAGCTTACCTGTGCTGAACTGTCACACGAGCCCGGAGGCTGATGAAATGACACCGGTACCTGAGTTTGCTAAGCCACGCCAGGGCGGCAGAGGGACCCGCACGCACTCTCCCTTTCTGGGAGAAGCTTTATCGGAGCTTTCCGCCAGCCACCCTGGGTAATTTCACTCCTCCTCTGGGCTGAACAGAGTAAGCAGAGTGATCTTGACCTAGAACCCC
This sequence comes from Eidolon dupreanum, assembly GCA_028627145.1. Lineage (NCBI taxonomy): Eukaryota > Metazoa > Chordata > Mammalia > Chiroptera > Pteropodidae > Eidolon > Eidolon dupreanum. Next base: position 2,230,234 of record CM053508.1, on the reverse strand, counting down.
GGCAGGCCTGCTGTCTCGTTTAATAAGAAACCCACTTAATCCGATAGCATACCAGGGGGCTTCAGTAAAATGAGATTTTGAGGTGTGTGTGTGTGTGTGTGTGTGTGTGTGTGTGTGTATGTGTGTGGATGCGTGTGTTTATAACTCTAAATATAAATGCTAAATAACCATGCTTTTTGAAAGCAGCCACCCTGACATTCCTCTCCAGTTAGGCTCCTTGGTTTCCTCATCTGCACCATGAGACTGTTGGCCGGATAATCTCTTGGAGTGCTAGCATTCCAGGCCCCCGGGACTCGGTGCTGACGCTGCTCAGAACCAAGGGACAGACAAAACACGTAAACGTTTGGAAGCGACAGAGACAAGGCTCGAACTTGAGTTCTTCCCCTGAAATCCTCGTGAAGTTTCACAGGTCTTATTCTCGCCGAACAGGTAGAGAAACTGCAGCTTACAGCAGTTATGTGGCCTTTCCGGCATCACAACGGAAACAAAGGGCAAAGTCAGAACTAGAGCTCGGGTCTCTGCTCCGTATTCAAACACGCCTCTGAACGACTTCAGAGTTCCCGCCGAGAATGACCGACGGGATCATTCACCTAACACCCGCCGCTCCTACAGATGTACTCCCCTCTTAAAATCAAGATGCATCCTTTTAAACCGGATACCAGTTCTAAAGGAGAAGTCGGAAGACGATGGTTTCCAATGACTTCATCACTAAAATAACATACTGGCTTCCAAGGTGAAGATATCAGAACAGAAATGGGAGTATTGGCATACTGATGCCTTCACTCAATCTCATTGTGTACAGAAGCTCCGCCCGGATCTTTCTTGGCCTGGCCCTCACTACTGTCTGCCAATACAAGGTGATTTAAGGCTGGAATCACTCAGGGCTGCAAACCCAGAAACGAGAGCCCTGTGAATTACAAAAAAAAACAGACGTTTCCCACACATGAGATGATGAGCCCAGGGCTCACACTCCTTTTCAGTTGTAAGAGACTGTTGATTTCTTTTTTTGAAGGCCAAATAAATACATACGTCTTCAGATATGGGAACGGAGGATACTACTCTCGAGCAAAATACTTTCCTATACAGCAAGAGTTACTTTGCTTTCCTCTGAGACATCCATAGGAAGAGACTGAGGTTTAATGAAAGCTGTGTGGCGAGTGCAGTAGCTCGAAAACAGCTTAGGAAGGAATTAACACTTAAATTATGGTGGACCTCAAAGGGTCTGAAATTCAGTATTTGAGGAAGGAAGTAGGGAAGGATTAAACTTTTTCCTTTTTCTTTTTAAAGAACCCATTAATTTTTAACAATATGTGAACAGATGGAGATTGTTTCCTCAAACGGCACAGGAACCTATTATGTACTGACTCATTAAAGCCGATGCACAATTTTTTGCAAGTCTGAGGAAGTCACGTGCACAGGGAGACGAAACGCGTGCTCTCGGAGCCGGGCCCGCGTCTTGCTTAGAAAAAAGTGCCCCCGTGAACTTCACAGATAATGAGTTATCATTCCACGCAGGGAAGAGAGGAAGAAGCCTTCAATCGCAGCCAGGAAGAATCCAATTGAGTCCAGAGGAGAACTTTCTTTGAGAAACTGCACCCACGCCGAGGAAGGGTGATTTATTGCAACGCCCG
>CM053508.1:2205570-2228103 GCA_028627145.1 Eidolon dupreanum | reverse complement strand
AGGAAAAAAGGAAGGAAGGAAGGAAAAAAGGAAGGAAGGAAGGAAGGAAAAAAGGAAGGAAGGAAAGAAGGAAGGAAGGAAAAAAGGAAGGAAGGAAGGAAGGAAAAAAGGAAAGAAGGAAGGAAGGAAAAAAGGAAGGAAGGAAAGAAGGAAGGAAGGAAAAAAGGAAGGAAGGAAGGAAGGAAGGAAGGAAGGAAGGAAGGAAGGAAGGAGGGAGGGAGGGAAGGAAGGAAGCATAAAGACAAGCCCGGCCCATAAGCTGGAGGACAAGCCCCTGGGGAACATGTGCACGAGGCCCTCCCCTCTCTTGAACTGGGCCCACTGAAGAGACCCAATCACCCGAGCATCAGGCAGATGTGCAGAGACCACAACCAAATCCTGAAGGTCCCACTCCATCTGATCAAATGATCCTTTAGTGTTGAAGGAATATACTTAGGGCAAAAATCAGGCAAAGGTTATACGTTACCTTATATATCATGTTATGTAATTATTAATCATTAATTTTTTTTCCATTAACATGTATAATACAATGGCCTTTCCTCTGCATTTCAAGAGTAAACCACCACTGCTCCATTTGTCTTTGCCTCCTAAACTAGTTAATTTTCATACTATTTCAATATCTGGCCTTTGTGCAAAATACGAAGTAAATGCCACTGAGTGATCTGAGTATGCATCATCTCGGGAAGTCAGTGGGCAGAGTTAACATTTAGAAGAAGGCATCCCTGGTTATTTCACACATTATTAACTTGTATTACAATTCAAATAAGCTTACAGCTGGCAAAAAAAAAAATCTCTTCTGTAAATGATCTCAAACATAATAGGCTTAATCAGAGATAAATTAAATTAGGCAGCCATGCATACTACAGCATATTAATTCTGAGTAGTTATTAAATACATTTTCCTGTTATCAGTGGTGTGAACAACATTATATGCAAACAAATTCTTCAAGAGGGTAGCAAATAAAGTTTATGTTTGGGATGCTATGTGCCTGACATTTCCCCATGCCTTCTTATAATGTTAAATAATCTTTTCTGCTAATAATGGCACTAGGTTAAGTCCCCACAAATGAGTCAACTTCACTCGCAGGCAATTTACACAAAAGAACAGAAGACGAAACTGTCAGTGGTTTTGGATTTTTCCAAAGGGAACTTTTCTAACCTTCCTATGACAATTTTTAGTTCCTAGCTGGTACAAAACTGTCCAAAATAAAGGGAGCGGATATTCATTTTGTTAAAAAATGATGCACCTAATTCTGAGCTCTGGATAACCTCTATTGCCTGAGGATATTCAAAGAAGGCAATTATTAAGGCTGGATGCTATTTTGTAAAAAAAAAAGACCCCACTATTCACTTTCTTTCCTTAAATGGTAATAATCTAAGCCATCGACTAGCAGATTCCATAAACTAGCCAATGGTGCCTCTGCAAAAGAAGATATATCTAAGTCTTTATACACACACATATATGTATATATGTACATATAAGCTTTACATAGATAAGCCTTTATGTATACACACACATATGCATGCATGTATGCATGTACGTTACCTTCCTTGATGTACGTTTGCCATGTTATCTTGTTCTGTTATTAATCAATCAGGCCCTTAAATTGCTGTACCCAGAAGCAATTCAAGCTATGAGATAGGATATACGCACCCCAAGTCTGAGAAACACGTCTGACATTCTTTGTGTTTTGCATATTTAAAACTCAATGTAAGATGACAAGAACATTAAGCTGCCCAGTGAGCAAAATGTGAAACTAATCACGATCTGTTCTTAGCCGTGGGTACAATAATTGGCAAATTAAAGTGCCCGAGAAGAGCCGGGCCACCTGCATCACCTTGGAATGGCTAATGAAGACAAATGTGTGTGGATAGCTTCACTGACAACGCCTTCAAAAGCAAGCAGAGTGAAAAGGCAACATTACAGTGCCTATCTAATTTACTGTAACGTACACATCGGGTAGAATTTTTGTTATTGAAAGGGCGAAAACCCAACCACCTTCAATATTTTATATATACATACTGCTTGAATTAAGACTCTTACTCCTGAAAATCCAATGCTTTTCCTTTTAAGTTGGCACATTGGGATAATCTCGCTTATTAAAATGTGGAATGTTTTAGAGCAACTAATTTCAAATAAATATAAATGCTCCAAAAAGGAAATACCTTGGTTTAAATATACTTGCTACTGTTCATCCACCCATCCACCCATCCATCCATTTATTCAACATCTGCTGAATACCTATTCTCTGCTAGGTGCTATGTTTGACATTTGGCATAGAGAGATGAATGTCATCTCCTTCAGAAGCTTGTCAGCTATTGAAGGTAAGGTGCAAGCACACAGAGGCGCATACAGACAACTGGGAGGGTCCACACGTTATTGTAGAAATGCTTGGGGAGCTCGTCCCTCCCCCTTAGAGACTTCAGAGAGACGGGGACTCTTGAGCCGAATTCTAGGACCACATCAAGAGGGTGTGGAATGGAGAGTTTTCGAAGCTGAACAAGCCCGAGAAAAGTCTTCCAAGCTAAAAGAACAGCATGTGCACAATCAACAGGAAGGTCATCGTCTGCCTAGGGAAGAGAAACTGCCTCCAGAACACAGGAAGGAAACAAACACAGTGGGCAAGAGGTCAACACGTGATGAAGACGGAAGCTAGGCAAGGGCGAAAAGATGAAGGTCCCCAGAAGGTGTGGGGAGGAGTTCGGACTTAAGTCTACAGGGCAGCGGTGTGCAAAGCACACGCCAGAGAACCCCGAGGTCCCAGGAGAGGAGGGGACGGACTCGGAGGGAGGGAGGGGTGGCCAGGCAGTCGGGACGCTGGGTCCTGTAGCTCCCTTTCAACCACAGCAGCTTTGCCAGTATCTGTTTTACACTGGGCCATCTTCATTTGTTAGATAACTTTTTTTTTTTTTCTTTTGGAAAAAAGACATACAGAGAAGTTGCAAAGATAATACAGAGAATTCCCGTGAACTCCTCATCCGGTACCCCCTTATATTAACGGCTGACAGTGCCACGTCGCACTTGTCAGAACTGGGAAACCAACAGTGGTGCCTTGTTATTAATTAACTAAACTCCAGACTTCATTCATATTTCACCGGTTTTTCCGCTGACGTGTTTTCTCTCTTCCAGAACCCAATCCAAGACGTGCCGTGGTGTGTAGTCGTCACGCTTCTTTGGTTTCTTTTGATGTGTGACAGTCCCTCAGTTTTTCCCCGTTACTCATGACCTCGACAGTCTTGAGGGTTCTTAGCCAGGCCTTTCCTAGACTGTCCCTCACCTTGGCTTTGTCTGACGCGTTCCTCAGGAGGAGACGAGGGCTGTGGGTCTGGGGAGGAGGAATAGCACAGAAGCGAGGTGCACTTTTCATCACGGCACGTCAGGAAGCAAATGGTGTCAAAGAGACGTGTCGCTTGCGATGCTGACCCTGACCGCTTGTTTAACGTGGTGCTTAGCAGGCTCCCCTACCGTAAAGTTACTGCTTTCCCTTTTTCCATTCTCTTCCATTTGGAGATCAGTCACTAAGTCCCTCCCACACCGAAGGGTGAGGATAAGCTTCGCTTCCTGGATGGAGCTATACCTACCTATGTTATTTGGGATCACTCTATAAGAAGGATTTTTCCCTTTTATTCCATGTATTTATCTGTTCAACCATTTATTTATATTAGGATGAGTTCTTGTATGTTTATTTTCTACTTTGGGTTGTAATCTGGTGTCATGTCATCAATTTCGTTGCTCGAACTCTCCCAGCTTTGGCCATCGGGAGCTTTTTTGGTTGGCCCTTACACCCCTTCGCGTGCTCCATCCTTTTTCTTTTTGAGCACTTTATTGCTGTAGGGTACACCAGATGCTCCAGGCTTACATTGTACTTTTACTGTTCCAGCCCTAGAACCAGCCATTTCTCCAAGGATCACTAGTTCTTTTTTACTGGAGAATGATACTTAGAAGCCAAGATCTGGGCACTAATATACTTACTAGTTCCTACTGGGGTATCACTGCCCCCAGCCTCTCTCAGAAGAAAGAGCTAAGAAATATGCAGGCATGTGCATAGAGATACAATTGTTTCTATATCTGCCTATTTGTTTGTGTGTGTGTATATATATGTGTATATATCTATATATATATATCTATGTATATGTATCTATGCGTATATATATATAGATATCGATATCGATATCTATATAGATATAGATATAGATATAGATATATAGAGAGAGCTAAACATGACTGACACATCCAAGTGTAAACTGGTACTAGCCTTACGTCCTTCCTTACGTGCAAATGCCCTGACATTGGTGCATTTGTTCAATTCCAGTATTTGACTTCTCTTTGAAAACAGATTTTTATTAATTTAAGATAATGGGGGGGGGGGCTTAAAAATGAACACTGTAAGAGAAGGCCATTAAACTATTTAATGTAGAAAAGTGACATAATTATATTTTTAGAAACGTCATTCTGAGATGAAGTGAGGGATGGATGGAAGTAAGGATCCACGTTAGGAAGAACACTGTGATACCCACACGGAATATTAAGAAGCTGCAATAAAACAGGCGCTATGGAAATACAGAAGAAGGATTCGATTTGATAGATATTTTAGAAGATTAATGCATAGTACTTAAGTGATTGGATGTGGAAAGGGAGAAAGAGATAAATCATCTGCTCTGGACATGTCATATAAGTGGAATTAGACCAAACTTGGCTCCGTCTTTTGTGTTTGGTTTCTTTCACTGAGCATAATGTTTCAAGGTTTATCCTCATTGTAGTATGTATGAGTATTATATTCCTTTTTTGGCCGAATAATATTCCATTGCATGTATATACCACATTCTGTTTATCCATTCGTTGGTTGCTGGATGTCTGGGTTGTCTGTAGTTTTGGCTATGGGGAATAATATTGCAACGAACATTAGTACACAAGTTTTCTGAGTGGACATATATTTCTGGTTCTCTTGGGTCTGTTCCTGGGCGTGGAACTGCAGGGTATGATGACAACTGTAAGGTCAGATTTTGAGGAAACGCCAACGTATTTTCCAAAGTGGCTTCAGCAATTTTACATTCCCACCCAAACGTAGGAGGCCAGCTTCTCCACTCCTCGCCAACACTTGGGATTATCGCCTGCCTTTTTTAGTACAGCAACCCAAGTGGGTGTGAAGTGGTACCTCGTGGTTTGGATTTGCATTTTCCTAATGACTAATGATGTCAAGCACATCGCATATTAAAAAAATACATAAAATTCTTAGCAATCAATGAAACAAGAGTCACGTAGGAATTTGACACTAAAAACTATAGAATATCACCAGACGATATTAAAGAAAAGCTACATTTATGGAGAAAGAGTATATGTTGATGGAAGAGAAGGCTCAACATTGCTGACATGTGAATTCCAATCACACTCCCACTGAGCTGAGTATTTTTAGCAACTGGAAAGCTAACTCTAAAATCTACACAAAACTTTAGAAGATCTAGGATATCTAAACTGATCTGGTAAAAGAAGCACAAGGATGGAGGGCTTGCCCCGTCTGACTTGAACACTTACCATAGAGCTCCAGCTATCAACAGAACGAGGCACGAGCACGAAACCAACAGGACAGAAGAGAGACCAAGCCACAGACCACACTTACAGACGGTCACCTGCCATCTGAGAATGGCATGAAGGCACTCCCACAGGAAACTGACAACACCAGGTATTGCTGAGGATGGGAGCTGAAACGATCACATCTTGTCACGTATCGTCAATGGGGATGCAAACTGGTACGACTACTTGAGACAAGGACCTGGTCATTTCCTCTAAAACTTAACATTGCATGCAGCTACCTGTGACTCAGACTCCACTCTTAAATCCTGACCTAGTAGAAATGAAGGTCTATGTTCACAAAAAGACTTGTTCAAGAACGTTCGCAGCAACTTCATTTACAACGCTCGTAGCCTGGAAAGAGCACGGGTGTCCACGGATAGAAAATGAATAAACGATGTGCGATAAATTCATATGATAGAATATCACTCGGCGAGAAATAGGAGTGAACTACTGACAAACTCAAGAAGAGGTTCATCTCAAAAACATATACAATGTGACAGAAACCTGGCACGAAAGAGTATGAAGTATTTGTGTGATGTTTTAGGACTTGACTTGATTTACGCTGGGGGATACCTGCTTGGTGGGGGTGTAGGAGATCTTTCTGGGGTGACAACAGAATTTGGTTGGTATCGGTGCATAAATTTGTTGGAACTCATGGATATGTCCACTTAAGATACGTGTATTTTACGTAAAAACATAAATTTTACCTTAAAATTTTGACTTAAAAACCATAAACTTTGAATTCTAGCAATGACACATATACCAAAGTATTCAGGGGAAATTGTAATAATGTCTACAGCTTACTTCGAAGTCTATCTAAAAATAAACGGAGGGGTGTAATGATGCATAGTGGTGGGTATACAAGTGCTCACTGCGAATTTCTTTCTACTTTCCTCTATGGTTCAACATTTTCAAATTAAAACCTTGCAATAGAAAAAAAAAATTCTTGAAAACGAGTCTTTCACAATTAAAAAAAAAAAAGTTAAAAGACAAAAAGAAGAAAGCAATCCCAACTTCATACTCACTAGGCATGTGAACTTGAGTTTTTTAATAAGCAGTCTATGTCTTCATGTCCTTATTTATAAAATGTAAGTGATAAACAACATCTACTATGCAATACTGTTAGGGAGATACAGTTGCTACTATATATAAAGAACAGTTCCTGGTATAAGAACTGAGTAAACGACTTAGCTCCGATTTTTAGTGAGTGTGGCGTGCCTGTGGCCCCAAACCCACAAAAAAGAAAATGTCTTCAAAACAGAAGAGGACAATGTTTGCGCTCTGTCAAAGCAGTTGTTACATTTGTTGCACAGATAAAATCGGATCCACTGTGGTTTTTTTGTTTGTTTGTTTGTTTGTTTTTTTTAAGTCTATGTATGGATGTCACTTATTAGGACCCCTAAGGAAACAAGCTAGTGGAGAGGAAATATTATATTTTTTAAAACCCGTAAGGCATATTTTTAGAAATGGTATTTCCTTGACTTTCATTCCAGGAAAATGCTAACACATGGCAAGGAGCACGCGCAGCCCAGGAAAGACAGCCTGCCAGATGTCACAGCAATAAATAGAGTGAGGCCTTGGAGAGGGACCATAAAACCAGAACGTGGAGTATTATGTCTCCAATACCCTTCCCATCTGGTGCTTAGCCCACGGAAGTTATGGGATTTTTTGGAAATTCACCGTCGTAGGTCACCTTTAATTAATTTTCTTATTTGTTTAGCGGAAATTTGAATCGCAGCCTACTTGGGCTAAGTTCTATGCGAGCCCTCTAGGACCTAAGCGAAATGAAGCTGGCAAGGTAATTTTAGAAAAAAAGAATTCCAAGTGCAGTGTAAGGAGAGGTTAATACTATTTATACCCTGACGCCTCTTTTTTCAATATTCATTTTTAAAATATAATTTTAGCACTGTCAATCAATAGATGAAGCAACAGCACATTTCTACAAATGACAGGAATTCTCGGAGGAAAAAAAGTAGCAGAAATTATGTGGATTATGTCTCACTTTGCTGAGAAGTGCATACGTAAAAATACGTTTTTATAAATTAAATTTGCTATAGCGCTTATAAGGATTACTATTTCTATAGATATTTTAAACACAAGTGGAATTTCCTAATGTGATATCTTTTGCTTTCTTTCAATTTAGTGACATTTCTGATAAGAAAACCAAGCTCTAGAATGCTGAAAATTGTTTCATCCTATTATGACTGCTGTTCTTTGGGTTGTCAAATATATAGACTTTTGATATTCAAAGAAAATGAGATTAGTGGATTTTTTACTAAGGATGTTAAAATAATAAAGAATTCTTTTAAAGTAAAGGAAAAGTACATTCCATTCCCTTAACTCATCTTTATTTGGGTATTATACGTTCTCTGCTAAAATTTAGGAAGGGATTTCTAACAGAGATGGCATCGTTCAGTGAAAGCAGTCCTTCCTGTTAGTGAAAAATCTCAAAGGAATGGAAACATTCTCAGACATTGTATCTGGAAAACTTTTGCTAACAGGATTTATTCAAATGCCCATATTTTCGGAATTTAAAAAGAATTCAGAAAAATGTCTTCCTATAGAAAGATGTCACTCCTTTTTGTCTCTTTAAAAAGGAACTCCGCTGGCCTCCAACACACACACACACACACACACACACACACACACACACACACACACACACACACACACACACTGAGCTATCAATATAAGCTGAAGATAAAAATAAAGAAACATTGGCTGCCAGGTAAACTCTAGGATAACAGGGCAATCACAGCTTAGCCCTTATCTTTTCCTCCCACTTTCTTTCAGGCTACGGGGCTGGGAAGTCAGCCCCCTACAACCTCTTTCTTGGGTGGAGACACAAGCTATGAGTCAGGTGCCCTGCGCTTGAATGCCTTATTATTCCTCCCCTTTGAGCGGAACGCTATTAAAATGCTACATGTAAATGAAAATACTCAGGTATTTGGAGATCACTTTTCTAGGTTTTCCCACCAATACACCTGTAATCTGAAAACATCCCTTCAATATAAATAGTAACGAATTTGTCAAAAAAGTATGTTAGGAGACTTATGTTCAAATAGTTTACTGCTGACCTTAGATGAATCTACCGTTTTCTAAATTAATGCAAGTTGCTTAAGAGGGTAAATGGCCAAACTTTTGTAATTCGGTTCATCGTGGATTGTTATAGAGTAAAATTTTTAGGGAGATGTTAGAGATTCATGAAGCAATATAGAGGTTTTTGTTATTGTTTTGTTGAGGTTTTTTATTAACCACAAGATTGTACTACTGTATTTACTTGAGAGTGTATAACTGTCCTTGAGATTAATCACCACATAATTCCAACAAGGGGCTCTCTTTAGTGTGCCTAAATTAGGGAGGCCTCCCTATATTAATTTTGCCTTCTTCACAAGCATCCTTGAGATTTTTTTGTCCTTAATTGCTTATGTCTATGTCTCAAGTATTATGAGCACACTGAAATTTACAGTTTTTCTAAGTTCCTAACACTCGCGAGGTTTGTTTTCTGCCTAGATCTGTTAACCTAATTTTACCTTCAACACTTTCTGGAATAATGCATTGCTTATTTTTAAATTTTGCACAGCTGTACCTATATTAAAGAATCCAAATTCAGGTTTCAGTTTACTCAAAATGAATTCTCTGACTCTCTCATCTGAATTAAAAAACCACACTTAGTTTCTTGCTCTTCTCCGTTCCATTTCAAATTTTAAGATATTTTCTCAAATTACATTTGAAAAATTTATACTTCAACATTATGACCAGTCATATTTCTGCTAAACCACAATTCCATAATTGGCTTGATCTTTCTTTCCTTGTTTCTCTCTCTCCTTTTCTTCCTTCCCTTTTTCCATTCCTTTTTTCCTTCCTTCCCTTCCCTTCCCTTCCCTTCCCTTCCCTTCCCTTCCCTTCCCTTCCCTTCCCTTCCCTTCCCTTCTTCTCCTTCTTCCCTCCCTCCACCCATCCCCCCTCTTTCTTTTAAAATTCTATGGACTCTGATATAAAATAAATGGAACAGGGGTACATATATCTTTATGGATAGATGTTTTCAAATTTGGGGAGTAGATGCTCAGAAGAGGGATTGCTCCGATATAGTAGATTAATTCTTAGTTTTTTGAGGAACCTCCATGCCATTTTCCATAGTGGCTATACCAATTTGCAGTCCCACCAGCAGCGTATGAAGGTTCCTTTTCCCCACATCCTCTCCAACACTTGTCATTACTTGTCCTGTTGATGACAGCCATTCTAACAGGTGTGAGGTGGTACCTCATTGTGGTTTTGATTTGCATTCCCCTAATAGCTAGTGAAGTTGAGCATCTTTTCATATGTCTGTTGGCCATTTGTATGTCTTCTAGGGAGAAGTGTCTGTTCACATCCTCTACCTATTTTTTAATTGGATTGTTTGCTTTGCTGTTGAAGTGTATGAGTTTTTTACATATTTGGGATGTCTGTTGCAGCATTACTCACAGTGGCCAAGACATGGAAACAACCAAAGTATCCTTCGATAGATGACTGCATAAAAAAGAGGCAGTACATATAATACAATGGAATTCACCCGGCCATAAAAAAAGATGGAATACTGTCATTTGTGACAACATGGATGGATCTTGAGATAATCATGCTAAATGAAATAAATCAGACAGAAAAAGTAGAAAACCATATGATTTCACTCACACGTGGGCTATAAACCCGAATGCAATGAACGAAGAAGACAAACAAATAAAAACTCACAGACACAGACAACAGTTTAGTGGTTACCAGAGGGAAAGGGGGAGGGGGAAAGTAGATAAGGGTAAAAGGGATCAAATACAGGGTGACAGAAGGAGATTTGACTTTGGGTAATGAACATGCAATGCAATAGACAGATGATGGATTACTGAATTGTATGTTTAAAAGCTATGTAATTTTATTAACCAATGCCACCCCAGTAAATCTGATTTAATAAAATGGAATAGAAATTGTAGAAGGATGACAGTAGGCCTATGACTGGACACATTTCCCCATTTTCCATTGCATCCCGATCTCCTTGGCTCCCCTCCTGCTCCCGAGAGCCTGGGCCTGCAGAGGGAAGGAGAGGAAGACAAGGACAGCCACCAACCTGTCATGATCTACACAGTCCCGATGCAGCGACTTGGAGGCAGACAGATGGATAAAACAGCTATCTGATTTTCTAAAGTAAAATCCACCAGAAATAAAGAGTGTGTAATTTGTTGAAATTCCATCACACTCATTAACAAATATGTCAAATGAGAAGCCAAGGTCAGCTGTGGATCTATCGTTATGACGGACACTGATAAAAATCATACATTTACTGGTAGAAAATAGTACTAATAAGCTCATAATGGAAATATTAGTATGACCAGAACAAATTCTATTAAAAACATATGTGACGAAGATTGAAAAGCATTTCTCTGCTGATTCTACACATACAGAAAACCCTAAGTAGTGTGGTGATACCCAGCAGAGCAGCTATAGCTACTGTGTGCAAGAATTTTGGTCGGAAACCCAATTATCTGAGGACTTACACACAGTCACAAAAGTCCATTGAAGCTAGACTTGGCACGAATCTTAGCTGAGCAGAACTCCCTTAAATACAACAAAAGATTGAAGTGGGGAAAAATCCCTATAAACTTGACTTTCAGAAAAGACCAGAGCTCTGCTTGCAAGGGAGAGCAAAGGAAATCCTCAATACTTATTAATCTTCTCATATAGAAAATTACATTTGGCAAGTGGTAAGATCATTTACAGTCTAATAATTCCCAGTATCTTAAAGGGAATAAAAAATGTAAAAGAGTGAGAATTAAACTCAGGAAAGGCTCTGCCAGTTCTAGAAATAATTGCTTTTTCTCTTAAATTTTTCAAAGTTGCATTTTTTAGTGGTGTCAAGTGGCTCAGCCCACCAACACATATGAAAATATAATTGACCAAGAAACACTTTCATCTCTTAGCATAACAAAACAGAACAGAATTTGAGATAAATCTAAACTCTAAGATATACAGCTCTTAAAACTTTAAGGAAATGGACACTTTAAAAAAAAATCCTAAATAATCTCGGAACTCTAACCAAAGACTTTAATTTTAATAACTCTTGGAAATTGATGCTCTCAATGAACTCTTACCCTACATTTGTTTTTAGACCTCAGTTTTCAATCACAAGAGGTCAAAGGTGTTGAAGTTAAATGTTCTAATAGACGACAGTTGGTTGCTAGGAATAGTAAAATACCTCCGAGTCAAATGACCATGTAACCTCTACAAATATTTATTACTTTGTTTATGTATTCAGTCATTCATTGATATTTATTTGGTACATGCCAGGCAAAAACACTCACAAAACAACCCTAAAATCTCCTGAGAACTACAAATGTATATTCACTTGAGGATTTTTGATAGCTTCCATTTTGTGAAGGCACCAGACACTAAACAAACATTGGACTTGAGCTAGACCTTGAAATCATTAGCATTGTACCTAACTCATGGACGCCAACCAAACCTCAGAGGCTAAGGATTAGAAGTTATCCTGTCTTCCTTCTTCCATTCTCCCTTGTTTGTCTTTGTTCTTTTTTTTTTTGGTCCTTCCTTAGAGCTTAGACACAATGATGCTCGATTGAGATGGATCTCATGTTAAAATCACATTAGAAACTGCTCATAGGACAAATCGGTAGGAAAGGACTGAGGCGCATCGAACAGCAACAAGAAAACAAAATAGAAAACTCTGTGGACAAGAAGGAAATAAAAGGTCTCGTAGTTTAATTTATAGAATAAATATTTACTAAGTGCCTATTCTGTGGCGAGCAGGATGCTCGTGTGTCTGCTGTGAATGTGGAGACGGGGGCAGAGAGACTGAAGCCTGACAGGCGTTGCACTATGAGAAGGTAGATATACTTCACGTGTGGAAGCTACACAGCAATTTGCCACTAAGAACACGCCACATGTCCAAATATTAACAGATAATTCTGAAAAAAAAAAATAATGCTGAGAAAGAACAAGTTGCAAAGGTATACATTTAGTATGATCTCATCTATGTAATGTTAAGAATAATATTCTCTTTATATGTAGACATAGTCTTACATTAGTTTTATATATATATATATATATATACATATATATATATGTATATACACATATAAATAACACATATATCTGGGAACGGATGAATAGTAAGGATAGTGAGATTTTTTTAACTTTCAAAAAACAGATCTAAAGCAAATATGGTGTTATCAACACTAAAATATGGGGGTGGGTACATAAAGTTTATTATTTTCTGCAAGTTTAAACTACTTCATAATACGAATAACCTGAAATTAATTATTTTATGTCAGCTAATTATTTTTTTATTTTACATCAGCTAATATGATATTTTATGTCAATAATTTAAAGTTTAAAAAAAAAATGGCTAGGTGCAGAGCCAGGGAAGAGAAAGAGTAATCTGAGGGATCATTTCATAAACTATATGAATGTCTAACCAATGTACTGTACACTTGAAACTAATAATAAAATAAAATTAAAAAAAATTTTAATATATATATTTTTTTATTTTGTGGCTTAAAAGAAGAATGCTATAGAAACTTAGGTCATTAGAAGGAACTGTTTCGATAAGCCCAATTTTCTTACGTTTAAGCCTAGAATATACAAGGCCGATTATTTTCCATTTTCAGGAACAATGGAGAGTGAATGTGGAAGGAAAAACTGTCCTTGATGTTTTAAGTCAGTGGCACTTTTGCAAATGGTGGTCATTTCCAGATGGAGGTGAATTATCTGAACACAGTCGAATCAAAACCACAATGAGATTCTGTCTCACACCTGTTAGAATGGCTGTAATCAACAGGACAAGTAATAACAAATGTTGGAGAGGATGTAGAGAAAAAGGAACCCTCATACACTGCTGGTGGGACTGCAAATTGGTACAGTCACTAAGGAAAGCGGTATGGAGGTTTCCCAAAAAACTAAGAATTGACCTACCATATGACCCAGCAATCCCTCTACTGGGTATTTACCCCAAAGACTTGAAAACTAATATTCAAAAAGATATTTGCACACCAATGTTCATAGCAGCATTATTCACAGTGGCCAGAACATGGAAGAAACCGAAGTGTCCTATGATAGATGATTGGCTAAAGAAGCTGTGGTACATATATGCAATGGAATATTCCTCAGCCATAAAAAGAGATGAAATACTGTCATTTGCAACAACATGGATAGACCCTGAAATTATCATACTAAGCGAAATAAGCCAGACAGAAAAGGTTGAAAATCACATGATATCACATATGTGGGATATGAACCTAAAAGCAACGAATGAACAGGACAAACAAATGAACATGGACATAGACAGTGGACTAGTGGTTACTGAAAGGGAGGGGGGAAGGAGAAGGGAGAAAATATAAAATGTTAAAAAAATTATGTAAACATGAAAAAAATAATAAATAAACTGGCATAAAAAAAAAAAGTGAACACAATCATATTGAATCCTCCAGCTGTAAAAAAGTGTTTCAACTCATGACCTATCCACACAGGTGACTCTTTTTCTTCCTTACAGGGTGAGGATGTGAGGTACGAGAGACACGGGTAAAGGATGCCACATTTTCATGACTGCTAAAAATGTATGATTACAGTCTGGATTTTGGACATTTGCACACAAAGTACTGATTAGTTGTGGAAGACGACAACTGGCTTAAAAAAAAAAAAACCTCCAAAAGACTTGCTTTTCTTTCAAAATTGTCACGAATCATTTTCTAATGTAATTCCAAGGAGCGCAATGGATGCTGGGTGCTTAGCAGGAAGGAAACCCACAAACATTTTATTAATTTTGGGTTATATGTAATGCTTTAAATTAATGGCAAGGAGCCAAAGGCTTTTGTTTTTGTTTTTGTTTTTGTTTTGTTTTTTTTTCTTTTTATTACAGTGATAAGAACTCTGGTGAGGTGAGGGTCACTTGAGATATACAGTTAAATAAGAGGGGTAGAAACATATAGACAAGTGGTATCACACAGCATACATTTTTCTGAAAAAGTAGTCTCCATGCATGAGAACTAGATATATACCCACAATAAGAGGGCGTATTGACCTATAATTTTCAATATTACATCCTTGTATTTTTTTATTATATGTTATTTTTCAACTAGTAGAGAGGATAGAGGAACACGGTCTCATAAAACTAATATTTATTCTTCCATGTTTATAGAGCTCGTAGAGATTTCGGGAAATGAGAAAGTCTGAGAAGTCAAATATAACTTGGTGTCCTGTGCACAAAAGAAGACAGGACTGGAAAATCACCATGTTTAAAAAAAATCTGGCTCAGGAGCTCGGTCACAAAGCTTTAAAAAATTAAATAGCACAAGATAAGGGAAGCCTTTGATGTTATTATTTCTCTCTCCATAAATGTAGCTCTTTAATAGATGATAAATCTTATCATGTAAGATTCTTTATTTTATTAGAAAGCCCAGCAAAGAGTCCTTTAATCCAGTTCTCCGTTTTGACCCTGTGCCTGACAGGTGTATTTCGTGGAGGCTAAGGCAGACAGTAAGTAAAATCCACTGTAACAACCCAGATGCCTCTACTCAGAACTGTACCTTTAAGTCATGAATTCTTCTCAATTTGTTATTAAGTAAACTTTGTACTAGGGAATTCAATGAATTCTTGCACTAAATTCAAAGAATATGGTAGCGAATGAGCATTTGTTCTTCCATCAACTGGTGGCACCTACATAATGGTACATGTCTCAAGAGATCAGAGCTTTCTTTTCACAAAGCTTTTGGGGGAGAAATTTCCCAAAGCTCGATTGTTTCTAAGTCCTTTCCTTGCAATGTATAACTTTACTTGACACTCTGGAAGGGTCCGGAGAGATAAAAGCCATTCAGTCATTTCCCTCCTCGCGCAGGCCTGAGGGACAAAGTGGTGACCTTCGACGAGCAAGTGAGGGAGAAGAAGAAAGGCTGGCGGAGCTCGAGTCGGGGAGGCAAGGCACACGTGGCTGAAGGGAGACGGAGTGTCAGCTACAGCCAAGGGCTCCATGACCTCCCACGACCTTCTGTGACACGGGGGAGAGGGCAGAAACCAGGACGCCTGGTGAAAAGCCCGTGAAAACGCACTTCCTGTGCTACTTGCCATTTTCCGTTTTCTCTCAGATTTCTCCCCTTTTCCCTCTCGGTGACTGATCTGGCACCTGTCCAACGCCAGTGTCACCATCTCCCCTGCGATCCAGGCCCTGTCTTTTCCCTCCATCTCCAGAGTTGTCCTCTCTCTCCTATGTCCCTGCCCTGAGTTCTGATATCACCTTTCTCGTCTGCACGTTCCCGTATTACACAACGGTGATCTCCTCTCAGAATCGAACCAGAAAGTCTGGTTCTCCAGAAAAGCACTCACATAGGTGTGGTACTGTGTTTCTACACAGCGGAAACGTAAAGGTAAGCCCAGAGTGGAGGTGTGATGGAGCGGGAAGGGATGGCACCCAGAGCTAAAATCTCGGGTCTAGGCCCAGCCCCGCCCTTCACTCAACCGCCAATGCTTTGTATTTTGAACTTGAACTTGAAGTGAGAAGGTTATCATCTGGGGGTCCCGGTCCTTCCCTGCAGGTAAACGGGAAGGAGGGTTGAATCTGGTTATGGCAGTGACCAGGGGCTCGGGGAGCTATTGGCCTCTGAGTTCTGGGAACCAGGCTATTAATCATTCTAAAATCATCATAAATGATTTTAAAATGACGTTAGAATGATTCTAAAATCATTCTAAGAGCACCATAAATGTCAATAGTGGCCCCATTGAGAAACACCAAGAGATGATTTTTAATGCTTCTCCAACCGGTGTGGACTCTTAAACTTAAGTAGAACATAGAGAACTTATGAGACTTGGGAAAGAGCTGTGAGAATAAATTATTTGTGGATTATAAAGTTTCACAGGAAAAAAAAAATGGGTTTATCTCTCCTGAAGAGAAAAAGGGAGATTCGAGTATACAATGACACAGGGGAACTCTGGCCAGTAAATGCCCTGTCTCCGTGGAGGAAGAGATAAGTTGCTGTGCCAGGAGGCTGGAAATTACTTCGGCTTTCTTGACAGCAAGGTTTTGAAGAAGGAGAATCTATATCAGGTTTCAAAGGAAAAGTGGGCGCCTACGTGTGAGGTTTGGAAAACAAATGGATTCTCGTGGGTCTTAGAAAGTTCAAGCGAGATCTCGCTTGCAGACCAGGGAGGAATATTTGGGTAGCTTCTCAAGTCCCTTCTAGCGTCGCTGTTTCTATGGACACGTTTATTAGGTTTCCGCACACTACGACATTCCACCAAGGTGACAGAATGGACAGCTGAAGACGGAGGAGGCTCAGCCGCCGCCCGCGGTCTCCCCTAAACCTTACCGCTGGCCTCACACTTCAAGGCCAGTGAATCGCGAGGCCCAGCGGTGAAGGGTGCCCACGAAAACCGCCGTCCAGCCCAGCCCCGCAGTAGAATCTACTTTGATTTCTCAGAAGAAATAAAATAATCTTAAAAAACACAGTCAATAAGGCTATTAGGGGAGAAAATATTTGTCACCATGGACAGAATAAAAGTTCTCTCAAATGAAATAAATGCTTGTGGAGAAAGGCCTGTCATTCTAGAGAAAGGACTTGTGCTTCTTCTCCCTTGCTCCTCACTTAGGGTTTGTCTGATAACTGATAACTAACCGATAACCGGATTCTCTCCCCTGTTTATTTTTCCACCTGTGATGCCTGAATAATCTACCCTCTGGGCAGGTCTTGGTCGGACAGCACCTTCAAAATAAAAGCGCTTCCCTCGCACTATCTCAAGAGCAAAACGGATGCTTCTCAAACTGCTTTGCTATGAGTTCTCGCCTTGAGTCAGCAACTATATTGCTAATAATTTTTCAAGCCGTTAATGTACACGCATTAAAAGAAACCACGACGGCCCTGTTCCGCCATCGTAAGTCAGAGGGTGAGTGGCCCTTGGTGGAACTGAATGAAAACACCCTGTGGCCCCTGGGACTCTACAATTTGAAAAATGTCATAATGATAATGCCCACTGTAATCAACAAATGCAGGTTTTGATTTTCAATATTTCAAAATCTAATTCCTCCACAAGGTCTTAACTAATTGAAAATACTTAACAGAATCTGATATATGTTGACACCTGGTATAAATTTATTGAATCTGTTCAGTTAAGAATTTACGAATGCAAAACTAAAATGTGTTTTAAGCCAATGTGGGGAGTATTTTATTTCTAATATTGTTGTGACATCCCACGGGGTGTGCAATAATAAATACGAGAAGTAGTATATCAAATTCCTGTTCGTTTATATCCCTCTCCCGACAAAAATCAAAGGATTACAGTCTGTGCTTCATCTACTGCCCGGGTTCTTATTGCAATAGAGCATGATTATGACCCATTTTTTTTTTTTAAATATCCCTCAAAATTAATAATATCTTCAGTGAGAGAAATGGAAACATTAACACAAACCTGAAGACCTCCAGCAGATCAGACGACAGATACGTTCTTTGGGGACGTGGCTGGAACAGCGTATTCACAAAAGTCTGTTAAGCGGAAGCTGGGCTCGCAGGAAGCCCCTCGGAAGGCAGGGTGGCTGTGACATGCCAGGTGCTCCTGGAAGGAGAGAAGAGCGTGCCCGTAGGGTGCGTGCAGAGCGCGTGGTGCCCGTCTCGGCCATCGTGCCCGGAGAGCGCTGTGTGAGCACATGCCGCTGTGACCGAAACGATGGCCTTAACTCCTGTTAATTCCGTACCCCCCAAATCTCCGTATTAGCAAATGGCAGGGTGGGGAACAGTCAACTGTATTCAGAAATTTCTATGGGTCAGAAGCATTTTGTTAACTAATGGATTCTGTTTTTGCCTTTACCTATACCGGCCGGGACTGGGAACTGTGCACGGGGTGGGTCCTCAGGTGGCGACATGCCCACCTACTGGGTGCCCACGACTCAGGGCACCGTGCGAGGGGCTGATGCATCTGAAAGACGACCCTGCGGCTGCAGAGTGGCAGCTCCGTTTCACAGAGGAGAAGACTGAGGCCCAGCCAGGCTCCGAACCGGGTCTATCGAAGCCCAGAGGCCTCAGCTCTGACTCTCCCCCATTTCACTCCGTGGCCCAGGTGACTTAGAAAAAGATTTCACCAACGGTATTGACAAGAGCACAGATAATGCTGTGATATACCGAATTAATTCAAGTATTACCAAAGTAGGTAAGGCATTTTCTTTCTTCACTTGCTTTAGTTTTATACCAAATATTGTCTCCTGCTGAGTCAGGCCGCACAGAAACACAGACCCCCGGCTTGCAGGAGGGCGCTTCCTTGCTCGTCTTCCTCCCCTAGGCAAAGAGGGGGAACTCACAGGAAACCAGGCGGCTCCCTGGTGCCACGGGGCAGGTCTGGTGCTGTGCTCCATCAAGACAGCAACGCAAACGTCTCTCCTTCCTCGGGTCCCTCCGCATGACCCCACAGTTCCTTGCCTCCCCGTGAAAGAGAACGCCGGCTGTTCCCAGGGGCTTCCTGTGGCCATCACTGGGCACCATCGCTGCATGTCCTCGTGGCCATCTCTGTCTTAAGAGCTGAGAGTGGCCAAGCCAGGCTCTGCAGGGCTCCGTCTGGATTCCTATTCTCATGTTTAGTCAAACAGCTACCTGCTTCAGGTGGTTCCGGGGCCAGCACAGCTCACCCCCAGAACCCACTCCCACGGTGGGTTCAGCATCACTGACCTCCAATCGCTCACGTCAAAATCTCCCTCAAAGTTTCTGCTTTTAAAGCCACAGACTTTCACCCGAGTCTGGGAACTGGTAGCTCATCTCCACTCTGCACGTGGAAAGGCCAGAGAATGAAGGAGGAAGGTCACGTGTAACTTGTCAATTTTTTTTCTTTTATTTTATATTTGGCACCAAAAGCTTAAATCATGAATAAAGAAACAGAGAAAAATGATTGACAGCAGTTTTGAGTCTGCACGCCTGGAGCCTGGGATTATGACATGGGGACAAAAGAAAAAAAGAACAAAACCGAACTGAGCCAGTTTATCCTTGCATAAGAGGAGGAAAAAGAGCCTGACAAAGAATGAGGGAAAAAGTATTTGGACTGTAGAATCCAACCTAAATGACAGAAATACAAAATAAATAAAAACTCTTCTTAAAACCTCATATATTAGCATTCTGCTTTCTTTATGCCATTTAAAAGCAAAGTTTCAGGTTATATGCCTAACCTCGCAGGCCCCTCTTCCCATAAAATCCGAATGGCGATTGTCAAGTATTCACTCAGCCACCATCTATTCCTTACTTATTAGTCAATCAGTTAGTCAGAAAATTCCAGGAATACTGAACTAAGCAAGATAGTCTTTCCCTGAAGCATCTTAGTGCCTTGGAGGGAGACAGGAGTAGGATACCAAGATTTATAAGGAGGAGGAACTAATAAATGTTTGAAAGAATGGGGTCTCCCCCGGACTGCCTGGAGGTGTTCCTGTTTCATGTCACCGGCTGTCTGACCTGGGTCAAGGAACTTACATGGTTTAACCTCAGCTTTTTCAGCTGCCAAGTGCAGAAATGATATACTTCTGGCTCGGATTTTTGTGAGCATTAAGTAAGAGAACCAAGAAAAAGCACTTGGTACAACCAGCGGCACGTGGAGAGAACTCATCGAACGTCAGGAGGAAGTAGCAGCAGTATTATAGGACAGGGCATGATGGTGTCAGTGAGGCACAAAGTGCTTCGAAGCTTTCAAGAGTTGTAGGTCCCTTCCATGGGGGACGATGGGAATCGAGAAGACTGTTATTGCCCTCCGGCAGGAAGCTAACCGTCAAGATCAACAACCATAACTAACCAGGCACTAGTGATTGGGTGTTTACCGGTCCTCTGCTGATAATTGAAAAGCTAGAAAATGAGCTACTTTAGAAAAAAAAATAAGCCCCATGAAATGAGACATTATTTTCCAGGATATGGTGTGAGATTAGATATCTACCATAACACCACGGCCGGAGAATGATGAATTCTCTGTATTGCTACTAAGAAAAATATAATATCCCACCGGATCCTCTTCAACCGTAATGCAAAATGACACGATGGCTTTTAATGGAAAGTGGCAAGATCTAGACACACCATTTTTAAACCTAGCCTCAAATTTAAACCACAGGGCTTGTGATATCATATCACAGTGTCTTCATTATTGATGTCTTTATAGTAAGTCTTGAAATCAGGGAGTGAGGGGCCCCCTATGTAGATTTTTTTTTTCAAAAAGGTTTGACTTGATAAAAAAAAAAAGAGAAAAAAGTTTGCTTCTTATAAGTTCTTATATTTCCATATAAATTTTAGAATTCGCCTATTTCCACAAAACAAAACAAAACAAAACAAAACAAAAAAAAAACAAATAAATAACCCCCCCACACACACACACCCTTTTGGGACCATATTAAAAACCAAAATCCATATATTACTTTTGGAAAAACCAACATCTTAACAATACTGAGTCTTCCATTCTAGAATATGGTCTAACTATCCATTTATTTAGGCCATCTTAATTTTTTATTGGAACTGTTTTATAATTTCCAGTGTATAGGTCTTCTTTATTTAAGCATATTGTTATCTTATGGTTTTGATAATATCGTAAATATTGTTTTTCATTTCATTTTCCAATTGTTTCTTGGTGTATAGAAATAAAATTGATAGATTATGGGTTCCTCCAAGGCAGAAATTATATCTTAAACCTCACTGTTCCCATAGCATCTATCACAGTCATTTAACATGAAATAAATATTTAGGAGATTATGGATTTGTCCATTCAGCGGGTCACTTTAACCATTTATTGCAGATGAGTTTGGGAAGCACAGAAGTATTAAAAATAATGAAGAAAGATACAAACTAAAATTGACCATGTTTAAAGGCATGGGAACCAACCTAAAAGAGCTCCCAATGGCAAAATTAAAACAATTTGAGAAACAAAACAAATAATGATAGTATTAGACCGTATAATCTGAAGAATAAAATAAATATTCATGAGTCCATAATGATATAAATAAATGATTGAATAAATAACTAAATGGGAAGAGAGAGACATGTCTTCTTTACAGAATTTCAAATGGAAAATAGAAAGGAGGGGAATAGAAAATAATTAGAACAACCAGTAGTAATTGCTACAGGCAAGATCCAATGAAGAATACTAAAATCAGTGGGTGACAATTTGAGGAAGAGTTAACTAGCCTCCAAGTACCTCCCCCACCCAAATATTTACTAATTACTCTGGTCGTTTTAACATATATCCAATACTCTTTGATATTCTTCTACGCAGGAGATATAACTTAATTTCTCTCCCCTTAACTGTGTGTTAGACTCAGTGACTTCCTTGAAATGAATGTAATATAGAAAAAGAAAATAGTAACGGTAAAGAAACTTGGCAAATATACCTTAATCAAGTAATCAAGGTTCATAGCCTCCATTAAAGTCATGTTGATATCATATACCTTTTACATGACGAAAAGGGTACTTTATCTCTGTGGTATTCTTCTCTAGAATCCAAAAGCCTCATGCAATGTTAAGATAATGTCAGAAAAAAAATTGAGGACTATTCTGCAAAATATCTGACTAGTGCTCTTCAAAACTGTCAAGATCATGAAGAACAAGGAAAGCCTGTGGCAATGCCATGGACTGGAGGAAGCTAAGGGGACGGGACCCCAGTGGTACCCTAGTCTGGATCTAAAATTATTTGTTAAATCTCAAATTATTTCAAAGTGATTTTTTTTTTTTAAATTAAAGACAATCTATTGTATCATTCCGCACATTCATGTTTGGATAGAAACCTGTACTCCTTGTGTCTGTATTAATCATTGAACTTATGCTCCCTTTTGTGAGATATAGTCTAGAGTAGTTTGAATTTATAATTAAACATAACTGAATTTTATGAAATGACCTAAAGGAAAGCAATTTATTAGGACCATTATAGTTCATTGGTGACATTATGGCTGTTAGAAATAGCCATAACAACTACTTCCAAGAAGACACAGGG
>CM053508.1:2189697-2205070 GCA_028627145.1 Eidolon dupreanum | reverse complement strand
AAAAGAAAAGAAAAGAAAAAGATTTCTATTATAAAAAACCATCATGTTTGTAGTTGAAATGATAACCCACAAATCATATATTGGGCTTGCATTTCATTTAGGTTTTCAAGTTCTGACCTCTTTCTCTAAAATAAAACGATAAAGTTCCTAACGGAATTATAAGACTGTTGTGTGACAAAGTTTTTCTTCTTTTTCCCCTTTACGAAAGTTATGTCAAAAAAAAAAAAAAAAAAAAAAAACATCCAAAAGAAAGAATATTTTCTGACCGTTTCATTTACTAGGGGAAAAATGTCCCCAGAGCCATCAATCTGCAGAGCATCGATGACGAATGAGACAGAAATGAAATGGAGCTGATGCCGGCGGTCCCGGTATTTAGGGCGCAGGGACGGGGGGAGGGAAGGTCACATGTCCTGTCCGTGGGAAAGGGCACCAGGCAGGGGTGGAGGGAGGTGAAGGTCGTTACCGCTCCTATTTTTGCCAGTGGCATTTTTTTTTTTCTGGGATTTGAGGGATCAAGAGAAGGGAAGAAAAAACTGAAGAAATAGATGGAGCCTTGTTTTTCAAATATCACGTTGTGAGCCATTCAGTGAGTGGATCGTGACCGGAATCTACTCTGTCAGCTAGAACAGAAGACGTCAGAGTGTTCCACGTGTGGGGGAGGTGCTACTTCATGAAACTCTTGCTTCACACACATCTGAGTGTATTTTGTAAGAATATGTGCATGTGTGTATTCATTTGTTATATAAAATGCTCTTGACTCTATGAGATAGAATAAAAGAGTCACCGAGCTACAATATTTACATTCCGAGCCTTCTCCTTCCTACTACGTTAAAGCCCTCTTGTATATTTTTGACTTGGACTTTTTACGCCTTCAAAACACTGAGTTTTTACTTTATTCCTGTTTCTGACAGTAGAGAAGTTGCAAAAAAACCTTGCTTTCGACTTTTCAGAAGTTATGTCTTATCTGTCTCATTCTATGTCATGTGTTGATTCTCTGTTAAATATTCTCACGTCCCTTTGCCATACCAGATCCCGAGCTTTTAAAGATGATCCAGATCACCTGTCTTTTGCTCATCTCTTTCGTCATGGTCTCGAAAACTGGCATATGGGGTAGCTTTATTTTAAAATATATTCCTATCTAAATTATTGCCCAACTGGGAAAAAAAAAAAAAAAAGTACACCACAAATCACAATCACTTCCCTACGGTCATTCATCCTCTCTGAGCCTTAGTTTCTTGGGCTGTCAATTAAGCTTAAATCTATCTCTTTAGCCAGATTGTTGCAGGAGCGAAGATGATTTGTGTAAAGCGCCTGACAAAAGTCAGGCGTTCAATAAATGACTATTCTGAATAATAATAAAATGAGAACTCACATAAGGGTTTCTTACAGGCAACTCATTTTCTACCTTCGTAAAGAGCATATTTCATCTCCTTTCTTCTCCTAGAGTGCAGCACATTGCCAGACACACAGTAGGTGCTTGATAAAAGTTGGCGGCATTCAGTTAAAGAAAGGCGTGGCTGTGTTTCTTAATGAGAGCATGCTTATCGCCATAACAGTTACAGAAGCTGGTCTCCACGCCTGTGCCAGCTCACTCATTTTTGGCCTGGGAGTGTCATCTCAACAGAAAACACCAGCTCCCAAGCGGTCCAACTACAAAGGGAACTGAGGTCCAGTTGCATCAAGTGAGCGTCATCTTTCCGGCGGGGATTTAATGCCTCTCTCTGCTCTGGAGAGATGCTGGTAATTGAAAAAAAAAGGACAAAAAAGGGGGGAAAAAAAAAAAAAGCACAGCCCTTAGCCTGAGGAGAGAGTAGTTTTTCTGCTTATCTTCAAAAGGAGAGAACGAGTTGATAAGAGAGAACAGTCCTTTCGCCCTGAAATGAGTCTGGGACAGGCTACAGTGAACAGAAGCCAGGCCTTCTCTTCTCCTCCCTTCTCTTCTCCTCCCTTCTCTTCTCCTCCCTTCTCTCCTCCTCCCTTCTCTCCTCCTCCCTTCTCTCCTCCTCCCTTCTCTCCTCCTCCCTTCTCTCCTCCTCCCTTCTCTCCTCCTCCCTTCTCTCCTCCTCCCTTCTCTTCTCCTCCCTTCTCTCCTCCTCCCTTCTCTTCTCCTCCCTTCTCTTCTCCTCCCTTCTCTTCTCTTCAAAGCTTCCTTTCTTCTGCTCCCCTCCGTACAGAAACACGCCGCACCCCCGACTCGGCCTCCCCTGCTGTCCTCTGCGTTCTCGGCCCCGTCAGGTGACGGGGCGCCCCTGAGCCCCTGTCCTGTCACCGGCGGTCCCTCCCTCCTGACCGCAGAGCCGTGTCTGCGGGAGGAGGTTGGCGAGCGTGACGCTCCCGGAGATTCTGGCCATCGCGAAAACCGAACATCTGCGCCCCCCAAACGCGACAGGCCGTCTCCGAAGGACCCATCCTCCCATCCTCAAAGCGCCAGCGAAAATACACTTCTTACACGTCCAGCCTTTGCGGCTGACTCGAGGGTGGAAGCTGCTGTCTCTTCCGCCCTTAAACTGGTTCACAAAAAAAAAAATCTCTCTGCCTGTTTCCTCTATCCCACACCCGGCGAGGAGGAGGGACGGAAGGGGAGCCCCGGCTGTCCCCAGTCGGACGCCTGGTGTGTGGGCCCCAAGCCGCTGTGACTGGTCGGCCGGGAGGACCCAGCTGTCCCCAAGGCCAGCTCCTCCTCCCGCTCCTCTGCCAGGTGGCGGCGTCACACGTTTCGTGAGGCAAATCCGGAGGTCACAGGCGGCGGAATGGCGGGTGACTTTCGGAAGCTCGATGATTCCTGAAAACTGAAGCCCGTGCTGTGCGACAGCGTGCTTTCCCGGGGTGGGGGTGGGGGTGTGGCGGAGCGGGGGGGGGCGACAGCTTCGGAGGGACGTGTCTCCCCCAAGCAAGAAATACCTGGCCCCGGTCGGCATCCGCTGTCCTCTCTCCTCTTTTCCCCGATGACACCAGCCAATTTGAGCCACAGCGACCTCTGGCCCACGCAGGAGCGCAGAAGGGAGGGGGGGGGTGTGCTATTTCAACTGGCTGAGGTTTCCCACGCAACAGAACTGCTTGCGAACGTCTGGTATATAAATAATAATAAACCGACATTCAAAAGGTCTACAAAATTCAAACGTTCGTCGTTGACTGAACCCTTCCATCGTGCCGGTTAACATTTAAGTGCCGGGAATACGTCGGTGAATAAGGTCCAGCCCTCTCCCGGAATATACATTCTAATAGGAAGAGACGAAAAATAGACAAGCTAAAAAAAAAAAATCATCTCAAATAGCGAAACGTGCTAGGAACAAGGTAAAACGTGGTCACTGGGTAGAGTGACTGGACGGGGTGGAGGGAGTTTAGACAGGTTTAGAGAAGGCACTGCATGCTGTCTGAGAGAAGCCAGCATTCAAGCTAAAAGTCAGAGGATCAGGAGGAGCTGCCAAGCCCTGTGTCTGGCAGACGGCGCTCAGGTAGCAGATGCAAATGGCCTGTGGCGGCTGTTAAGGGGAGGAGTCCAGGAGGATGCCCGGAGCCTGGTAAACAAGTGACAAGTGGCAGGATACGATGTCAGTGTAGCAGGGCCAGGGCCCCCGGGGGCTTGAGGAGGGCAGGAAGGAGTTCCTACGCCACCCTCCCGGCAAAGGGAAATCATGGGAGGGGCCCTGAATCAAAATAAATATCCTTTGCCTTCTCGTTGCGTGTCTCCAGCTCCCCACCTTGTCAGGATCCGTGCTTCTCAGGCCTCTGCAGAATCCACAGCACGAGATATGTTCCCCACACCCCGGCCTCTTTACTGTTACCTGTGATTCAACCGAGACTGAACTCTGACGCCAAACTGTTTACGTCTCGATAAACCGATCGCACAAAAAGGCGTCTCTCCCGCCACCGCCCTCCAGCTCACGATGCTTCCACTTTAAAAGGGCTTGAACAGCAAGAAACAGGAACCAGAAAACAGTCGGAACTGTACCGATGAATCTCAATGCTTCTCCTCACCACGAACGACCCTGAGACGGAAGCCTCCAGACCCACCGGCAGGTGGGGCTCCCTGGAAGCCAGCGCCTCCAAGCAGGTGTCGGGGATGTGGGTGATGCGGGCTGGACCGAACGCGTTCCTTCCCGTCTGAGCTGCCAACACCCCCCTTTGGAGCAACTGAGGGTGACTGTCGCAATAAGCAGGCGAGCTCATTGTGTACTAAGCTGGCTCTGCCGACAGTTGAATCGCACGAGAGGCAGGCCTGGCCCGGTCTCTGGCCTCGGAACCGCATCGCTGCAAACATCCCACCCTCGGCCCGGGGACCAGCAGGAAGCCGGGCTCTTAGCGAAGCCTGAATTCTGTTTCCACGACGAAAGATCTTCCTAACACGATCAGCTACTCCCATCAAGCCCACGTTCTCAAGTCTGTGTCTGCTTTGTTTTCTTTAAGTGAACACAGACCAGAGACAAAATTACGGAAACGGAATGGTTTCAAATGGCCAAGAAGCCCATTGAAGAAACACGTGAACTTCATTTGCACTGCCAGATAAATAGCCAGATAATGTGTATCAGGGGAGTAAACTTTTAAAAAATTCATCAGTGATGTGTGAAGATAAAAGTTATCTTTGAAAAAGATAACCGATAAAGACATCAAAGAGAAAGATCTAAAAGACCACTAGCTGAATAATCAGCAGGTGAGACAGATACAAATGCCGTTCTGGGTTGTTCTAGTTTACAGCTCCAAAGGGAATGCTTCCATTTTGAAATAATGAGCAAACGACTCTGGAGATTTCACTCTTTGAAATGGCCAAGTCGAGGCAACAATAACGATCGGACGTTACAAACCCACGTTCTGCCTAAATACGGGTCGCGCATCTGCAGAAGGCTCACAGAGCCTGGCGAGAGACCAAACGAGAGACGGTCTTCTCGGGGGCATGCCTGGAAAGGGGGACCCTCTGGCGCTGAGATACCATCGTGAACCCCAGAAGAGAGGTCTGAGGCCTCCACGAGCCGTCAGGCAAGGCAGGCACACCCCCTAAACGGGCGTGCGGGCCTGACTCCCCACTGCTGGGGGCGTCGCTTATGAAAGCCTACGTCCCTTCAGCCAAGAGAGCGGCGAGAGAGAACATAAAAACCGAATAGACATTTTACATAAAATTAATGACTTCCTGTGTCTAAAATTTGGTTAGAGACTTGTTTTGAGTGTAGCCGACATAAAATTCTGTTCTTAAATAATAGTTTTAGAACTGAGCTTAAATTTCTGGTTTCTGGAACATATTTGCATGAGGAAATAAAGTTTCCCTTTTGGGAAAAAAAAAGTACTTATTTGGAAACTGCCACAATTTCTTTATAAGATCAAACTAACAACATTTCTTAAAACAAAGCAAAAGCGGTTTATTAGAACGATACTTGTTTCGAATAACAGAAATTCAATTCAAAGTGGCTCACGCAGAAAGGGAATGCGTTGGCACGCTCAACCCAACAGTGACAGACGACAGGCTCAGGTGCCTGCGATCTACGTGCTAAATGATATTATCAGAACCTTTTTCTATCTCTCAGTTCTGTGACCCTCTGCATTGGCTCTGTCTGTAAGCAGGGAATCTTGAACAGAGGCCAAATGACTACCAGAAGCTCCAGGTTTATGTTTCATTGCAGGGTGGCCTAAATTTAAAACAAAACAAAAAAACAAAAAACTTTTTCCATGAGTTCAACACATGTTTTAGGATCGGGTCCCTTTCACCTGGCTTGGTTCGCCGGCCACCTCTGGGGTCTGCAGGGGCAAGGGGGGCGGGGGGTGGATTGAACGGTCACTCAGACTGGAGGACTAACGGGCCTTGGGGGCCTGCCGCCCACGTGGCTGCTGGAGGGGACACTCCCACTGGAATTCTACAGGTTCAGAAGAAATGTGGCTCCCAGCGGAACACCTGAGCTGCCACCACCAAGAATGGGACCAACAGAGGCCAGGTGGCGCCCCCGCGGGTCCCTCTCTCCTGGTCATCAGCAAGCCAGCAGGAGCTAAGTTCTGATGCTTCCTCCCGCGGGAACCCTCCCAGACTCCACTGCATTGTTCACTTTCAAATGGTTCATTGAAATGAAAATAGGATATTGAAAAGATACCGGCACTCCTGTGTTCGCTGCGGTGTTATTCATAGTGGTGGAGAGACAGATCCGACTTAAGTATTTGTCGGTAGATGAATGGATAGAGAATGTGTGGCGTGCACGCACACACACACACACACACACACACACACACAATGGAATATTATTCGACCGTGAGAAAGAGGGAAACCCTGCCATTTGCGACAACATAGATGGGCCTTGAAGGCATATAATTATACTAAGCAGGTAAGTCAGACAGAGAAAGATAAACACTGTATGTTCTCACGTATAGGCGGAATCTAAAAACAACTGAACTTGTAAAAAAAGAGACTAGAATGGGGGTTACCAGGGGCCAGGGGTGGGCGCTGGGGAGAGGTTGTTCAAGGGGATAGTCTTGCATCCAAAAGATGAATAAGTTGTGGAGATCTAATGAACAGAATGATTGTGGTCAACGATAGTGTATCATAAACTTTAAAGTTGCTAAATAACTAGATCTTAAACGTTCTCACCCCCAAAAAGGCATGATAATTATGTGACATGACAGAGGTGCTAACTGACAGTGCTGATCTGAAGGCCATATGTAAATGTATCAAATCAACGCATCCAAGCAACAGATCGCACACCTAAAACTGATACAGTGTCATACGTCAGTTACGTCTCAATAAAAACAAACATGCAAAACAAAATCCTGGACTCTCGCCCCAGATTCTCGCCTTCGGTTTGGGGGCCTTTTCTAGGTCTCCCACAGAATCCTGTGCTTTCTGCTGTCGCTGAGTTAACCACACTTTTTGGAACACTCTGTGGATGTGTTTGTCTTGAATATAATAAATTCCCGAAAAGCTTTTTATTTTTGTCACCAAAGACAATTCCCGGCACAAAATAGTAAAAATTTACGAAACCAGACTGTTGATGACAGAGACAGCTCTTCTCTCTCATAGCGTATTAATCAGTCTACTGCAATAAATTCAATCACACTGAATTTATTCTAAAACGGCAATAAAATAGTTTCCAGTAAAGCGTCCATCTTCAGGGTCTCTATCTTGAAAATGGAAATGTGAAAATTCAATAATTGAGAAATGCATTTCTACCTAGTCACGAAAGCCCAAACTCAGACAAAAGTAGCGAAACATTAATTGCTCAAGTACCTTAAAGAATTAATTAGGACATGCCAGTCCTTCTCTTCAACCCAAAACCTAGTGAAATGGCTTTAATTCATCTCTAACTCCATTGATATGTTCTGATCATATTCTGACCTCACAAAAAAAGAAGTTTTGTGTTTCACTAGGATCAAAGATACTTCACATAAAAATAGCCTATGAAACAGCAATGTACGCCTTTTTAGGTGCTTTTATTTTTGACATTGCTTAAATTTATCACTTCATAGGTTATTGAGGATACACCGCCTCCTCTTGCAGGTGTGTGTGTGTGTGTGTGTGTGTGTGTGTGTGTGTGATATGTATACATGTAAAACACTGAGCCCAATTCCCTTTGTCTTGTTCTCAGGTCTGCTGAAAAACGAGGGCTATCTCACGATAACCCCATTGCAACAGCTCCGTTTCCAGAACCGCCCGCTGCAGGTTGAATTCCCTTGACCCGTGCCTTACAGCTGCGCCGAACCCCACGGTCAGGTTCTGCGTGTCCAGGGAAGCCTGATCCCGAGGCACGAGGGTCAAGGGGCGAGGGGACGGCGTGCCGGGCACGGTGCTGGCTCCCTCGTTCACAGGACAGCCGCCTTGAACGAGCTCTTGGGGACCATCGCCTGCAGTCCAGTCCCCTGCATTGTCCCCCTGGAGGGGCAGCGAGCTGCTGAGCAGGACTTCCCAAGAGATGGTACAAAGCAGACAGGGAGGAGAACCACATTTGCCTTTTTTTTTTTTGCCGAGGTAACAGTGATTGATACCATTGCATAAGCTTCAGGCATGCAACATTACAATCTGACATCTGCATACACTGTAGCACGCTCACCGCCAAGAGTTTAGCTTCCGTCCTTCACTATATACACTTGACCCCCTTGATCCACGCCCTCCCCCCATGCCCTGCCCCTTCTGGTACTACCGATGTGTTGTCCACATCTACAAATCTGTTTTTGTTTGGTTTGCTACATTCATTTTTGTTTGTTTTTTTGTTTGTTCGTTTAATTCCACACATGAATGAAATTTTACAATTCTCGTCCTTTTCCATCTGACTCATTTCACTTAGCGTGATACCTTCAAGGTCCACCCATGGCGTGTGAAGAGAAGTTTTGCCCATATGCCTTTCTCATCTTGTACCTGACTGCAGATAAGGTCCGTCTAACTAGCCCCTGCTGGAAATCAGATGTGATGCCCCTGCTCAGAGCCTCAGCCAGCTGCCCCGAAAACTCTGGGAGTTAAACCAGTGCGGGCCGGTTTAGACAGGAGAAGATAGAGCCTCAGAGAGGTTAGGCAACTCTCCCTCAAAGATGGCCTTTAAAAAGTACAGCGATTCTCCTCCTGAAGACTCGAAGAGCTATCTTCAGGAAACTCATGCAAAGCAAAAGAGCCACACTTTGTATTGTGTGAAAAAGAGTCATCTTGGTCTGATGAACCTTTTGTGATATAATCACAGTCTTTTAAATCACCGTTTTATGGTATTAAGACAAGGATTGCATATCATAAAATATGTCTCTTACTTGATAAAAATGTGTAGATCCTCAACAACACATATTTAGAGAGTAAATCTCTAGTGTAATCTTGTTTCACACCGGCAACATCCTTCAAAAACTGCAACAAAAGACTTTTTTTTTTTTTTTAGAAAGTTCAGACAACTCTGAAAAAAGACGCACAGTCCTAAATGTAATTCCACTTGGCTGTTTAAAATAAAATCAAAACTGCGAATGCGACCACACCTGGCACGACATGGCTTAACCTACGTCCACAGTGAGGCCTCAGACCGAGCAAGGAAATCAAGTTCAGGGGATTATTTATTTTCTAAAAATTACGTGGCACATGTCTGCCCCAAGGAAGCCACCGACCTTCTGAAGCGACAAAGCCTGTTTACGCACCGAAAACTCTCTTCCGTCTCAGAAGCTGTATTGCGAGTTAGTCGAATTTGATAGGCACAGGTTTAATAAGCTGCGACAGTAAGCTGGCGACACTTGGTGACAGGATGAGCAAAGCAAAAGAGCGTCTGGTGTCTCCACACCATGGAGACCCCGCAGCACATCGTGGTGCCACCGCGGCCCACGGAGCCGTCTGGGCGTCCAGGGGCTTCGTCACAGCCCTCCCCTTCCTCTCCGCCACGGCGATTCTCGGCCAGGGTCGGGGAGGGTGGGCCCAGCACAGCTGGGCCCCGACTCACGCACGATCGGGCTGTCTTGACTTCACGCGTGAAGGGTCAGCTTAGGGGGCTTAACTTCTCTTCACAGACACTTAAATCTTCGCCTGCCTCTTGCTCCTTCAGTGTAGGAAACGTTAATTTTGTAAGGAGCTGGGATCTGTTCTTGGCCTCTCTTTTTGTGCATGTCCTGCTGGAACCCCAGTCTCCAGACCTCTCCTCCCCCTCCCCCTCCTCCCACCACCCACTCCCCGGAGATTTCTGATCTCCTCCCAAACCCCTTTGCAGGTTCCAGCTTAGGAAGGAAAATGTTGAAAAAGACAATGCTGAAGAAGTGATGGACAGCCTCGGCCTGGGCCTCACCGTGGGAGACCTTTTCTGTTGTCAGGAAAGGGGCAGGCAGGGCAGGCAGGGTAGGCTGGCTCGCCCGCTGGGTTTTAAATTCCTGGAAGCTACAGACAAGGGCTCACCTTTGCTGTAGGAGGTAAACAGCACATCATCATATAGTTGTTAACCTGGAGGTGTTTAGTTAAAAAATGCAGCCTTTTACTGTATACCCAGAACTCTCTCCTTTTCTCTTCCATTTCATATGCTATTTCCTCCCTTTTTCTTTCCTGTGTGCGTAGAATTTTAGGGTCAGAGGACATCTTGCAGGTTAAATAATTCAGCCCCTCTGCCGACTCTCCTCTCTTTGTGCGTCCTGGTCTGGTCTCCACAGTCTGCTTCCTCTGTCTCTCTCTCTCTCTCTCTCTCTCTCTCTCTCTCTCTCTCTCTCTCTCTCTCTCTGGAATTCTTCCTCTTCCTGCCGGCTCTGAAGCTGCTGCTGCCCATGGCGAGGTCAGGTCATGCCCACTCCTTCATGTAAACAGCAGAACCGGGACAGGCCTGACACAAGGGTTTAGCCAGTGTCATTGCTTAAAATCCAGGACTGACCCTCTCCAAAAGATCTGCCTGACCTCACAGTCCATCTGTCTACACACGTGATGGCAAGACTAGGCACTCAGTTATCTACTGAACTAATGAATGAACACGTTGCTGTTTATCTAAATAAACAACAATTTGAAGGCTACCTCCTCTATAATGGAAGCACACCCATAGGAGAATTAAAGGAGGGGCTTCGCTGGTCATGGACACCTAGTCTAATTGTGTGACTTTGTCCCGATTCAGCCAGCCATCATAAGAGAGAGAACAGGAGTCTGTAATGACGCTGAGGAGGCGCAGGTCAGTTTGGAGCCTGGGACATTTGCACATGGGCAGGTGGAGGAGTGGGGGTGGAGACTGAGAGGTCCCGAAACACAGTGGAAACTTCAATCAGTCAGGGGCGACCTAAGGACACGACAGGTGCCTATGGACAGGGGAGAGAGGGCACAGGAGGCGAGAAAAAATATCTAAAACTGAGAGTGGCAACATAGCTGAATATAAATGTTATCACTTGGCTTAGGATTACGTAGCTACAGTTACAACCTCTACATCCTAAACCACAGAAATCGGCACTGCGTACCAGCTGAAGAAGTCATGGTAAAAATGGCCCAGTGAATGGAGGCCAACCGCTGTCCCACGACTGTTTTCATTTTCCAAAATGAAGCAAATAAACCAGAAGAAAAAATGCTACTCCATGAGACAGACCGGGCTTGACAGCCGGCTGCCCTGATGACGAGATCTGAAGAGAAATTCATACTTTGCTAGTTCACTTAAATATATCTGCCTCCTTCGCTTTTTTGATGCCATTTGTATAATTCAGTTTTGCCTTGGTTTCTGGTTTTACAAATTGTGAGCTCCTGCAGATAATGACAAGTAGAGGGACGAAAGGAAATGCAGGATAATGAACAAACGAAAAGCACGGCATAAATCAGGCACACAGTGATGTTTACTTAAGGCGGATATGCTGAAGTATTGGTTTGTCATTTCTATTCTAGGTCTAGAAGTTTGTAAAAGAGCACAAAATATCTTTCCAAGTGCATTAATGATGGGAGAAAACATAAATGGTTACACGTGGGTGCTGGACGATGAGGCATTCCTTGTTTTTTCCAAAGGGATTCCATAATCTTCTGGAGAGTCCAACAAGAGTTCCCATCCCCTCCAAAGTACATCTGGGATGACAAAGGCAGGGATACCTGAGGATCTAGCCACACGTTTAACCAGAAGAAACATTACTAACTTAACACCAGTCCGGGATGCAATACTATTTCTGTCTACATTTATCTCGAAAGGAACTCTTCACTGCCATTATGTAATTGTAAATTATTTTTTTAAAAGAGTTATGCCAAAAAACCATTAGAACTAATAAATGAATTCAGTAAAGTTACAGGATACAAAATCAATATACAAAAATCCGTTGCATTTCTGTACGGTAACAGCAAAGTATCTGAGAAAGAAATAAAAAAGTTTCACTTACAATAGCATCAAAAGTAATATATGCTAAAAAGTATATGACAGACATATAGACCCAATGGAACAGAAGAGAAGCCCAGAAATAAACCCGTGCATATATGGTCAAATGACTGTTAGAGACACCTAGACCGCACAATGGGTGACACAAATCAAAACCGCAACAAGACACCTCCTCACACCTGTGAGGACGGCTATTATCAAAAAAGACGAGAGGCACGTTTTGGTGAGGGTGAGGAAGAAGGAACCCCTGGTGAACTGTCAGAAACGTAAACTGGTACAGCTACTAAGAAGGAACACGGTAGGTCGACTTCTGAAGAATTTAAAAACAGGACCACCGGATCACCCAGCAATCCCACTTCCGGTTAGAGAACGGAAGGAAATGGAAAAACCATTTTGAAGAGACAGCTGCACCCCCATGTTCGCTGCAGTATTATTTATAAGAGCCAAGACATGGAAGCGACGGAAGTGTCCACCAACCAGCAAATAGATAAAGAGAATGTGAAAATGTTATTTATATAAAATAAAGTATTCACCATAAAAAAAAGAAAAGGGGGGGAATTCTGCCTTTTGTGACAACATGGAGAGACCTTGACGACATTCTGATAAGTGAAATGAGTTAGACAAAGACAAATACTTGATGTTCTCACTTAAAAGTGGAATCTGAAAGTGCTAAACTCGTAGAAAGAGAGAATGGAACAGTGGTCACCAGAAGCAGGAGTGTGGGGGAAACCGGGAGATGTTGGTCAAAGGGCGTAAAGTAATTGGACATTCATGACCTCCTTTGATTTTTATACTTTTTTTTGGTATCTTTTGTTCCGAAATGATGGAATTGGTGGCCAAAGTACTTAAGTGACCACGACAAGGCCAGACACAGTGTCTGGTTACTGACTCCCAGCCCATCACACTCTGTTACATCAGCAATGTTTTTCTTCTTTAAAAAAAAAAAAAAAAAAATTGGCTAATTAGACCTTAGACAATAACTAAGAATTAAAATTATAAAGTAGGAGCTTTATTACAACAACATGATACGTGTCTTTTTATCATGCCTTTCTCCCCGAGAGCTCACGTGTTAGATGACACAGTTCCGTCCGTAGGTCCCTTCAGATACTAAACTCTAAAAGATGACTCAGATAAACTCGGAACCCACCAATATCCCAAAGCTTTCAGAAGCAAAAAAAAAAAAAAAAAAAAAAAAAAAAAAAAAAAAAAAAAAAAGTTAGGATCAAGAAGAGAAGCTATGGAGGAAAAGTGCTGTTCTTACGACCTCACCTTTGCTGTGTCCTGACAATCACACAGGAGAAACTGGCATCAGTAGCACCATCCTCAACCCCTGCTGATCGCAACCCTCGCTTCCGCCTGGCACCTAACTTCGCTAATTTCATAGTACTGTACAATACTTTTTGTATTATAGAAAGTACTTTATTTAGACATGTCGACTTCCCTGATTATCAGCCTGTAAATACGTGACTTTTACCAACTGCTCTTTGGTAAGTGAGATAATTGCAGAGGAAAGGCCAAAGCATTTATGGTCGATCAGGTGACGAAAAGGAAATGTGGTCTTCTGGCTGAGTGAAATGCAAAACGTTACGTGGCAAGGCAGATGCCATGAACAGGATCAATATTTCTTCTAATACCTTCATAAATCATTACATCAGAGCCCAGACGCAGGACAAAGAAAGCCTCAGTGTCCCTACATGGAAGAGTCCCAAGTGGAAAATAAAATTCTATTTGCATGACAAAGACTTAATTGATGCACAAAGGAAATGACAAGTTACAAGTCTCCAAATTCTGGATGCCTTACTCGTGTTCCAATCATTAGTGCAGGAAGAAAAGCAGAAAGACAAAGAAGGCTGCTCCTCTCTGGGCTGCGCATTTATAATTTGCAGCTGGTAAATATGCATGAATCTGCTTGGCTGCAGCCAGGGATGACGTGAGGCTTTAAAGAGACAGTACAGAGCGGAGAAACCAGAGGGGAGGGAGGCTCAGCAGTTATAACCGACCTCCTCCCACATTCGACAGTTTTCAGCCATCCCCAATCTCCCCTTCCTTAATACTCTCTCCTTCGGGGGTGGTTTCCTAGAAAAAGAAAAGTACTTTGATGCCACATGGACACCCGAAGCATAGCAAAGAGAGTCCCATGGTGAGCTCTAGCTGTAAATAATAGTATTTATTTCTAAACCCTGAAGCTCTCGCATTCTCTTCCACGCTTCCAGGAGAACAAGCAAGCAGTTAAGAAAAAGTTGCCAGGCTTAGTTGTCCAATCGTTTTAACCACAGAACAAAATCTTTTTCTTTTCCAATAAGTAGCAAAAGACCAAAGAAACATTTTTCGGTCATCTATACAGAGAACTTCAGGCTTTCCCTGAAGGACACTGTATTTTGTTATTTATAGACATGACATTGAGTATAGACACTGTTTTGACTCTTCTACAACTTTTATTTTGTAATTACGATGTTTAATTTTAAAAAACTATTTTTTCTGACAAGTTCCAATTACTTTACCGCAGCTCTCTCCACTCTCAAAGCCAATGAAAGCTGAGAACTAAGTGGTCACACCAGGAAATTTGTTTTGAAAAGCCATAGCTAGCAAATTAGCAACAAAAGAAAGCCAGGCTCCCTAACATCTTACAATATTTATCCATAATTGATTCTTTCTTCCATTCCACAAACATTTATCAGACACTTCAATATTGGAGGTAAGTTTAATGATAATTATATCAAAGAAAGTTCCCAGAAGGTTCTACCTTTGAAGGGCTGGACAATCTAGTTACGTATACAAGGGACAAAACACTTAAAAACTTAAATGGCATTGCAATATTTAAATTGCACATAAAATACACAATAAAAGTTGATTGTCATAGCACTGTATATAATTACATGCCATGGAAAGGCGATAGTCAAAGTTAAAGAAGAAATCTCTCTTAGCAGGGGTTTTCAAGGAAAGGGTAGAAGGCCTGAGCTGAATAGGCTTGGAGCAGGTGGAAAAAAAAAAAAAAAGAATGACAAACATTTCAATCAGCAGGAAGAGCGAGGACAAGTAGGTAAACGCACACAGCACCCCATGACAGGAACAGAAATGAGTGTGTGTGGGGCGAGGGGGCTCCCCGTGAGAGGGGCAGCGATGGCAGGGAGGGGAGGGGAGGGGCAGCTCGGTGGCTTTGACCGATGTGGTTCTGATGGGGTCCGGTGGCCCTCGGGACCTGGGGCTTTGCTCGGTGCTCGGAGAAACCTCCCCCGACCTGCCTGGCCCCAGCCCAGGAAAAATCCTAAGACGCTGCACAGTTAGACCGGCTGGGTCCCAACGGCTTCAGGGGTCCGGCTAAAAGCAGGTTCGCTCTGGGGCTGACAGCAGAGAAAACACGAATGGGGAGAAGCGAGGGAGGAGGAGTCTCGTGGGTTAGGAGGTCACAGCTGACGGGGTCTATCCTACTTTCCAGAACTGCTGCCCTCTCCTGGACTCACAGCATCCCCTGCCTTAGAAGGTTCCAGAAACCGGGTGGCAGGGGGACTGCAGGGCGAGCCAGGGCCACGTGGAAGGCGGCTGCCCCTTCCGCTGGCCACGAGCGCCTTGCCCACTTCCTCAGGTTTTCAGCCCAGAGCCCACGGGCCCTGTGCTGATGACCGGGGTTGACC
>CM053508.1:2154583-2189197 GCA_028627145.1 Eidolon dupreanum | reverse complement strand
CTGACAGTACTCACATAAAAATCACCTCTTGTGTAAGACATGAAATTTAAAATCATCCCTTCGTTGACATCATCGAGTCATTCCGTTACCTCTGGGATAGATATAAATTATGCATTCTTTGATTCTCTTAAAAATTTTAGAGGCACATGGGGACAGAGGAGAGTCTCATTGGTACTAAAAAATATAAGGCATTCCGGAAAGATACAGAAACTTGCATGATATTAACTGCCACCAGCGCTCCGAAGGCTCTCTGCTTGGCCAAGGAAATCGCATAAACATGGTAAAGAAGTCGCAGGCTTGCATGCTAATGACGGCTGGTGACAAGGACTCACTGAATGTCACTGCTTCTTGTCCTCATGCTGCCCATTTTTCTTATCTCAGTGACTTTTCCTTTCACAAGACCGATGTAACCCTATGAATTAGCATCCTTCTGGGTGTCTGCAACCAAGAAGGCACTTAGGAAAGTCTCCATTAAAACCCCATGTGCTCTTACGCCTCTCCCGTCCCCCAGTTCCACTGCTTAATGTGGAGAGAGCGATCTGCCTGTTCCATGGGAACAGTGCCGTCGGAAGCCGCCGCAGCTGGCGGGGTTTTTACCAGCTGGAGGCCGCCGAGGCTTGCTGTCCCACGCGGACGGGCGTTTCGGAGAGGGCGTGGTAGAAAGACCCTGGGGTGTTGTCACGCTCCGCTGTCATGATGACCTGTTCCGCACCAGCGTCTGCCCGGCGGTGACGAAGCATTCCAGGTGTGAGCGGGCAACCTCGCACAGCGGGTGCCGTGCGGACGCCCGCCCCAGCCTGCAGATGCTCCGCTCCCCAGTCCACGGTCGGCGGGGACCCGACTCCCTTTTCCCCTTCCCATCCCAACAAAGGGACCTTCCTTCGGGATTCGAACCCAGAGGACGTTGTTTTCCTCAGGTGCCTGATGACTTTAGGACAAATAATACAACGGTATCCAAAAAAATCAGTCTTGCCACAGAAGTTAATTCAGTCGCTTGGTCTTTATAGCTGCTGGCGAGAGTTTGAGGAGTTCTCTGACTTATGGGAAAAGTGAGACAGACTTCAGTACCCTGCCATAAAGACCTTCCCGAGGCAAAATGCGCCGAGCAATATTAATTTTTCAGGTTAAAAATGAGAGGTATTTGAAAACTATTGTTTTCCCCCCAAACAGGAAGGAAAATCACCCTGCAGATACTAATACACGTACCACTGTCACCAAAACATATGCCGATTTTGTACAGAATGCCTTTAAGCCCTTGACCTAATGAGGTTAGCGACAGGGATCTGAACGAACAGCACAGAAAACGAAACTCGGAAACGATTTTGTTCATAAACTGCCATATTTTCCCTGTCATTTAACCAATTTTCTCTCTCCAAATGACAACATGGACCACAGATCTTCGAGGCTAATGCTGCCTATGACAGACTAAGTGCTTTTTAAAATGTGATATTATGTGTGTCAATCTGACAGGAAAAAAAAAAAAAAAACAAGAGCCCACATGAAGGACGTTGCACGGCGCCGATCGGAAAAGCGAGGCGCAGAACGGCGGCCTCCATCCACTTAGAAAAAGTGCCACTGGATTCTACAAGCGAAAGAGCCGCGTGAGCCTGAGCACACGCCACGGCACGTGTCCACTCTGCCGCCCTGACCTCCCGTGCCCGACACATCAGCACTCGGGACACTTCTGCCTCGGGCTCAGCTCGGTGCTCAGCAGACTTTCCTGGGAAGGACTGAACGTGAGCATCGGGCATACCTGTTGCCAAAGCTTTCGATCTCTGTAACTCACGATGAGCCGAAATCATGGGAGACGGACGAACCCTCAGACTTCGAAAACTTCAAAGAACGCCAATGAACACGCGTGTTGCTGCTTTCGACTGGAATCCCAGTTAGGGGACCCGTGCTGTTTAGACACCTGCCACGTTTGAGTTCTCAGTAAGGAGAAAGCACTGGTTTCCTGCAGATGGACGTCATCAGAGTCGGGGGGCCGGCTTTCTCTCTCGAGAAGCACTGTGCAGGTGTTTACTACAGCGCCCCGGGAAGGGAGAATCCGGCTTCTCCCCGACCCCTCCACGGGGACTGGCACCCACATCCAGTGCCAGCTCCTCCTCGGTGCTCTCCAAACACGGATCATTCTGGGATGCGACGCCACGGGAAAAACAGACTACTTCAACCTGGATGTTCTTTCTCCTTCCCCCGGGGAAGTTTCTGCAAAGTGGGGTCTGACAACAGAAGACTAAGAAAATAAACAGGGGCGTGGGATGCGCACAAACAGAACTGGGAAGAGGCAGGAGGAGGGGGGACGGGGCCGCAGCGACAGGAACGCAGCATTCCCAAGACGGGGGCAAGACCGACTCAGAAGTTCCGGAGGAGTTTATTGCTTTAAAAGGTCTGGGCTGAATACGGGTCACCTGGAACTGAACGTAAAATTTGTTTTATGCACCTATAATAAAAGAACAGTTTGGATTTTGAAGGAAAAGAGGAAGTGTGGGGTGAATTGCCTGGACTTTCCACAGTTAGCTGAAAACACACCACCCTGACGACTTCCCGAGTGGAGGTGAGGTCTGCACAGGTTTTCTCTATTGATGGGCCAGAGAGAGCTAACAGGAAGCATGGCTCCATCCAATGCCTTAGACCTCTGAGGCCTCCTTGAAGAAAAAGCAAGCGCTACTTGCATATGAACTGAGAGTTGAGAGGAGAGTTTACCAAACTTAGACCGTTTTCATAAAACAAACGAGGGGAATCAGGAAGCTTCGCTGCCGCCGATTTCTTTACTGCCCACGTCCTGCCCCTGACGTGTGGGAAATATCTCAGACACTCCCTGGACAGGGCGACACCAGAGATCTCAGCAGGCGGCATTCGGCCCGTACCTGCCGACCATCCAAAATCGGTTTTATTAAACTGCTCCTAAGCAGCGCCCCAATCTTCCTGCCAACTCATCAAGTCTTAAACTCTTCTTGAGAGGCTCATTTTATAGGATGCTTGTATACCTGGGTTATTAACAGGTTACATTTACCCCAGTGGCTCGGAACAGTGGGACTAGGATTGTCGCCAGGAGAATAAGACAAGGATTCCTCAGTAATTTAGTCTAGCGCCAGCTATGGTTCTCTTCGCCCAATAAAATGCCTGTCTGGCCTTTTTTTTTTTTTTTTTTTTGCCAGGTTCCACTTCTATAAAATCGATCAACACAGGTGGCATGACTGCCCACTATAGTTACAGGAGATGGGAATGCACACCTTGGTTGTATTTGGGGGTAACCATCGGGGCACGGGGGAACTTAACAGAGCATATCCTCAAAAGACATTGTAATATGGAAGTTCCTAAAGACTAAAAAGAAGAAAAAAAAAAGGAATGATTTACTTTCCGTTGAAATAT
The DNA here is from genome assembly GCA_028627145.1 of Eidolon dupreanum. Lineage (NCBI taxonomy): Eukaryota > Metazoa > Chordata > Mammalia > Chiroptera > Pteropodidae > Eidolon > Eidolon dupreanum. Next base: position 2,185,825 of record CM053508.1, on the reverse strand, counting down.
ATTAACCATGTAGTCTGATGGGAAACTTGTGAGAGAAGATAATGTAACAAAAAATATATATATTTTCTTCAATTACAAAGGCCACTGAGGGAGAAATGTTAAGAATGAAGAAACTGGGTTTTTAAAAGGAATCAGGGTAATCGTTTGTCTAAGAAATTCATACCTAGTCCTATCATTTCTTAGACTGGCCACAAATCCTTAACGTGAACTCCTACCATAGGACAAAAGAAGCTATCTAAGGTTTAAACTGGGAAGAGGCAGGGAACATATAATCTCTCCTGCTTTTAAGACTCAATCCCCTTGTCATTCAGGTTTTTGCTTTCTGCAGGAAATGTCCCCAACACCTCAGAATGAGCCTAGGCTCTCTACAGTTACGATCACGTAGGACTTTGGACTTTTCCTTGATACATACCATGCTTATAATCATTTTTTAGTGTCTGTCTATCGCCCTGGATCTGTGCTGTTCGACATGGTAGACACCAGCCACATGTGGCTACCAAGAACGTGAAATGTGGTTGGATCACACCGAGACGTGCTTCTGTGTGAAACACGTGTCGGATCTGGAAGGCTAAGTATGGATTTCTCCGGAAGGAACGTAGTCCAGCCAATGCTTGGATTTTAGCCCAGTGAGAACTCCATCTTCTGACCTTCAATACTATAAGAGAATAAATTTAGGTTGTTTTCAGCCGCTAAGCTCATGGTAATTGCTGCGGCAGTAACAGAAAACTCCCCCGTGTGGCTACTAGAAAGTTTTCATACACAGATGGCATGATATTCCTACCGGACGGCACAGGGCGCGGCTAAGCCCACGAAGGCAGACACGTTGCTGTTTTGCTCCTTTTCCACACCCTGCCCCCAGCACACTCCCGGCTCATGCTGGTCAGTCCCAAACAGTGAGAATGAACGAAGCAATTTAAATAAAGACAGTTCCTCTCCTTCCAGAAATCTGTGATCCACTCATTACCCTGATCCACATGTATCAAGCCCTTACTCTGAGCCAGGCACCGTGCAGGGCCCTGAAGATACAAAGGAAAAAACACGAGAGTGGTCGCCAGGGGCTGGCCCAAGGCGGGACAGGGAGCGAGGGCTCCACGGCGCGGGGTTGGCTTCCTTCTGGGATGACGGAATGTTCTGGGGCTAGATAGCAGTGGAGGTTGTAAAACACTGTGAATGTATTAAATGCCACTGAGTTGTTCACTTTAAAATGGTTAATTTTTTGTTACACAAATTGCACCTCAATAAAAAAAAAATCATCATCATCATAAAATAAACAAAAGAAATGGCATGATTCCTGTTCCCCGACCTCTAGGATTCTGATGTAGCCCAGAGCTGCACGTACATAAGTACATACATGCCACAAAGTACGAGAGGCCTCCTGCCAGACAGTTGTATCCAGGACATGGATGCTGGGGACGGAGACCAAGGGCAAGGTGGAGGGTGTGCACAGGTGTGAAGAAGTGGATGTCAGGAACAACTTGAAAAGAGGAAACGATACCTGTTTCAGCTAAATCTTCAAAGAAAAGTAGGATTGTTATTTTTAAACCACACAAACTATGTAAGCAGGACTATTCCAGACAGGAAGCTCACACATTTGTAACACTCCTAAATGACTTTTCAAACTCTTGGCATTCTCCGTCAATTGACAACTGTCTGCTTCAATGCCCTTACCCTAATTGATAGTCCTTACAGAATGAAACCTTAATCCTTAAAGTCACAGCTACTATAATTACCACAGCAAAGAGCTATTTAAAATGGGAAACTACAGAGAAGGGCGAATGGAACTGGAGACTTGATTGATTCTCTGAGCAATCCAATCAAATGTGCATGTAACATATAATTAGAGAGAGGAAGGAGGAAAAAAAAACGAAACAACGTTGGTTTTGCTTAGAGTTTATCTGACTACAGAGGACAGTCATTGAAACCAGCTGGTTTCTGACAGAGGCAAGATGCACAGACCTAAACACAAGTCGGGAAGGTCTCTGAGAGGCCATCAAAATCACAGGCTAGGTTTCAAAAAGGTAGATGAGACCATTTGGCTTCTCTTATGGTTGGGAAAGATTTAAGTGCAACCTGGGAATATCAATAAAATTATCTCTACAAAGAGCTAACTCATATTCAACTGTATTCTGGATAAAGGACAAGAGGTAAATTGGGGGGTGGGGGTGGGGAATGTATTATATTTATGCTCTAGGAGGATTTAGTTTTGTTTCCAAAATTTTCGATATTTGAAAACTCTTATTTCTAATTCTTTATGAGTAAAATGTCAAAGATTTGTTTTCAGTTCAGTTCCATTGTTACTTCTTCAGAAAGGCCTCCCTACCAGCAGTTCCTACCACCCAGCCGCCTTGCTTTAGTCTCTGAGGTCGGGATCTGGTGCTTTCTTGTTTGCCATCTGTTTGCATTTGCATCCCTGCTCGGGAACATAAGCTCCATCTGAGCGTGGATGCCGCGTCCTGTCCTCATCTGCACACCTGTCAGAGCTCTATAGCAGGTACCTTTGCCGAACGAATGAACGGACGAGAAACCCAGACATAATCACCTGACGTAATTCCACATCCCTTCTGTTCCCCCGCAATGATTTATAAAACTTTATTACTTGAAGATTTATTAATTTTACATCTATTCTAGAGGTCATACTAGATTTATTGAGTATTGTAGAGTTAATTAAGAGCATAGGCCCAGAAATGCCAGGACCTGGATAGGCATTCTAATTCCTTCAATTTGGTCTTCAAGTTTTACAGCCTTGGATCAACTACTTAAATTTTCCATGACTTGGTTTCCTCGTCCATAAAATCAAATTATTAATACTAGCTATGTCGTAGGGTTTTTTTTTTTTTTTTTTTTTGAAGACTAAAAGCGCATAGAATAGTGTCTGGGACCTAATTAAGCACTCATATTATTATTATTTAAATATAAATATAAATATTATTATTTAAATATAAATAAATAATAAATATATTATTATTTAAATATACATTCCATAATGGAATAAACTCACAGAGAAAAGAATGGCAGTTTAACAAAACGTAGGGTTTTCTATCCTCAGATGGTTTTGGAAGTGAGTTATCTGCATCCGGAGGTGTTCAGAGACTTGATTGTCCACTGGATGGAGATTTCAGAGAGAAACTTATGCATTAGAAAGCCATTGCATTAGATAACTTAACATCGCCCTTCCAACTCTTCAAACCCTAAGACTCTGTGGTCATGACCACCACCGTAAACCGAAGCCAAGAAGCACACAGCACATTTCTCCGACATGAAAACGAATTGCGTATCGGCCTCCAGTATCCAGCAGGTGCACCTGGACTACTTACTTCCACAGGAGTGTCGACGTCTTTTCTGTAGCTGGGGGGCTTTCAACTGACCTCTGACCATTGGCGTCTCGGTTCCTGATCTCGCGGGACTACAAAAAATTTAGGGACGGATAAATATGGGAACTGGAGCACAGATGTTCCCGGAGACACAAGGAGTTAGGCTTCCTTAGAAAGCTCGTGATAAAGAAAACTAAGAGTCAGCCTAAAGGGGAGAGACTGACTAGACCTTGAGATCTGCAAATGAGCCAAAACAAAAAAAACAAAAACAAAATACACACACACACACACACACACACACACACCATTATAGAACTTAATTGGAAAGAAAGAATTTAAATGCATCCAAATTCAAAGAAGCCCATATCTTACTGCAGACAGAGGGATAGGAAACCTGGAACAAGCCAACCTCCCCCAAAGGGGCCCTAGAGTGGGGACAAGTAGCTCCAGGGTTCTTTGAGGTGGCCACCAACACAACTAGAACCCAGAGCAGGAGTAGGCGGTGAGGCTACGTGTGCAGAGGGGACATGCGGGTACAAGCAGCTGGCCATTGGGCCTTTTCAAGGACGGGAGACCTAGATCCCTAACTCCAGGTTCTGAGTGGAAGGAAGGCTCTGTGAGCTTCGTCTGCACCTGTGGCTTCAGGACATGACTCAGGATGCTCACGTCCTGAGATATACAAACTCCCGAGACCCCTGCTCCACCAGAAGAGACTGACGAAATGCATTCTGCATTAATTTTTACATTAAGTGGATTTTTACCATATTCTAATTCTCTACAAATGAGCAGTCTGTATGTGCTTGGTCAGCTGACCACGCAGCCTTTTTCTTTTTGTTTTTGTTTTTTTAAACCATAAAGAACGCTTTGAGCACCCACAAGTAAAGCTGTGTGCATCTGCAGGCAGAGTATCACTTAATTCTCACCGGGGGTAGATTCGGACCAGCTTCTCTGTGAGGTATTTTTAAGTGCTGACCAGAATAGCTTCACTAAGAACAGTGCCAGTATGCTCAGGTGAATACCTAAAAATACACACTTATTCTCCTTTCTGCAGCCGTGAAAGTCATTTTCAACCGCCCTACAAAAGACTTCGATGTCAACGTGGGTTAGCCTCAGCTAAGCTGTTTCAAATCCTACACTCACATTTGCGGGGATTCTTTCAAATTCTGATGAGCTGGCCCAAAGTTGCTTTGAATCTGTTATATTCCTTCCACACTGTTTGCACACAAATCTTTAGGAAGCTCATCTTGAGTTCAAAGAACTTCAGAGTTTATTTTTATAGGTAAGTTTCCACCCTCTCGCAATGCAACTCCAATGTTTATGTGTGTGTGTGTGTGCTATAGAGACAGAAAATTGCTGCAGTCCTTAGGAATTTATTTTAGAATCTCGGGAAGCTTTAAATTTCATGTATGTGTGTTACTCAGTATGCAATATCGGCATTCAAGAATTTGTCAGTTTAATGTAGCTTGGCCTTTAGGAGGCTAATTGTACCAGATAACAATAAAAGTTAGAACTCTGTTAAAACACGATATATAGATTTATTTTATGGCGATTGGAAGAGAGTTTATTTGGTAGACCCTTGTAGTCTTTTGTACCCAAACACAGAGCAAAATATGGGACAGGGCGGGGTCTGAGCCAAGCAATTTTAGTAACCCCTGATTCCTAGTAGCTCCTTCTGGCATTGCTATTTCATCCAGTCCCCAGAAGGTAAAAACAAAACAAAACAAAACAAAAAACAAAAAACTATTTCCTTCATACACAATTAAATTAAAAAATATATTTTTTTAAATCTTAAATTTTCTCAAAATACACATAGAACTGTCACATAAAGGAGGAAAAAGTTCTAAAAATCATATTTTCCAAACATTAGTGGTTCTAAATTACGAATGACACTGTCCCTAGTCCCCTAGTGGGTGTTTCTGGTTGTTAAAATAACCTGAGGACTCAGCTGACCCTTACTACTATGTCACATTCGGCAGTGCGTGTGACAGCCACTCCCTGCGAAAAATGGTCCTAAAATGTCAATAGGGGACCCAAAGAGAAAACATAGAAACAGGTTAAGAGCAGAAAATTCTCTCTATACTCATGACAAATCAAGTGGATAAAAAATACATAATGATATAAAATATCTGAATACCACAATTAAAATGGTAGATTCCATAAGTATGTATCATACTTGCAACCTGAAAACAGAGAAAATATCTTCTTTTCTGATCTCCATCAAACAGGCACAGAATTGGACAATGTACTATACCACAAATGAAACATCAGCACATTCCCCAAGTAGGAAAGCATAGAGAACATTCTCTTATCAGGATGTAATAAAACTATCAATTATTAACAAAACTAGGAGAAATATGTCCTATCTTTTGAAAATATTAAACTTTTCTCAAAATTTTCAGGTCAAGAAAAGGAAAACATCTAGAAAATAACTCTGTGTGTGTGTGTGTGTGTGTGTGTGTGTGTGTGTGTATCCATAGACTGTGCTCGAAGAAAAGTCATAGACTTAGTTTATTAATAATTGAGAAAGAATAAAAAACAAATTAAGCATCTGAGATTGGAAGTTAAATTTGGTTTTGATGGGTGGATCAGATAGTTAGAAAAAACTATAGAAACTATAGAAAAACTGTAGAAAACAGAAAAAAATAATTAACGTACATAAGTATAGATTAACTGGAAGAGGAGCTAATAAATAAGTCAAAATGCTCGTACTTAAACTGTTAGCTAATCCAGTGAAAAGGGATGCAGAGAGAGGCCGATACAATTATATAAAGTAAGAAACAATAAGAGGCAAATAACAAACACAGAGGACATTTTTTAAAAAATCATAACAAATATCTTTGCTCAACTCTATACGAGTAAATTTTAAAACTTGGATAAAAGAGATAAATTTTATAAAACATTACTGGTAGGCTAAACTGTCTGTAGAAAAGAGAGAAAAGATCTGATCAGACCAATTCCCAGTTATTAAGTTCTTAAATAATTACCACCGAAACTGGACACACACACATGGCCTAGATGGTTCCACAGCACAACTTGCCAAATTTTTACAATAACAGATAATTCCAGTATACCTTAAGACCACAGGGATAAAAGAGTAGGGTAGTTTCCAAGTTCTTCTCATGATGCTATATGAACATTGATATCAAAACCTGACAAACTGCACCAAAAAGGAAATTATATAGAGCACAACTCCCTTAGGATTATCAACGCAAAAATTCTAAACTAAGTATTAACAAATAGAATCCCATTTAAATAATCATAAGCATAGTGAAACAATTTATTTCAGGGAGGTAAAGAATAAAAAAAAAAGATCAAAACTTAAGAAAAAATCCGTCAACATCAGATTCCTCACCTTCGCTACTGGCTAGAGTATGACAGTTCTCCTCCCCACGTTAATCCCACCACTCAGTGACAGTCCTACTGTGTCATTTGGTCTTCTGCGTAATTCTGCGATTTCCTGTCTCTGGACCTCTGCTAATTTTGCATCTGCGTTTGAAATGTCATGGGCCCAAACTTCCTCCCAGTTCTAAATATCCTATCCACCCATCGAAAACAAATTTCAATATTAACTCATAAGAAAAGCTTCCTTGAATCTCCCCACAATCAGAAACGGCTCTCCTTCTGCTGAACAACCCAAAAAGCTGTCTCTGTGCCCCTCACAGCACTCGGCACAGTCAACCCTGTGTCACAGGTATCTGTGCAAAAGTACCGCTTCCCCTTTCTTGAGGGTAAGGTCCGCGTCTTATGTACCTTTGTATCCCAATCGCGGCCGCACACAAACCCTTACACACTTGCACGTTTGGGTGTCCAAACACACAGATCCAGAACACAAGAGCAAAGCGAGATGAAGGCAGGTGAGTAGTGGTTTCCCTTGAAACGTTACTGCTTGTGCAGAGAATGAAAAGTTGGAGCCTGAAAATCAGCAGTGCGGTGGCCGATGCCAGCCCACGTCACCCCGCAGCCAGAATCATGGCAGCATGAAACGCACTCCAGCGAGACTCAGAAACTCTCATTACCTGCAGCCGACTAGTAAGCTGGCAGCAACAGATACCACAGAAGGCCCGAAGCAGCTGAAAGCATCAGGGTAGGGCGCGGAGGTGGGAATGAGTAAAGAAGGCAGGATGGAATTGTTGCTTTCATTAGATTGTTGGTTTGGAAACAAGTGCTTCACACACACACACACACACACACACACACACACACACGCCCACTGCACATCCTCTTCATGTTTTCATTTTCACAAAGCTCCAAAGGTAACCCGTGCTCCAAAATTTCACTGAAAATGTAGAAGCTCGTGGGACAGTCAGAACGTCGCCTTTCGAAACGCACGTGTGATTTGCACGCACGGCAGGGACAACGTCCCATCAGAACCGAACCAGAAGGTCTGCCAAGGACGGAATATTAAACGGAGCAGAGAGACTGGGGGGGGGGGGGTCTCACGTGAGAAAGTGTGGCAAAGACCTGACCGGCCATTGCTGGTTCTGAAGACAGAAGGGGATCGTGAAGCAAAACATGTAAACGGCCTGTAGAAGCTGTGAGAGGCAAGGGGGTATTTTCCCCTCGCATGCGTGCAGGGAGTCTAGCCAGCAAAACCCACTTCAGACGTGTCACTCTTGATCTCTGGAACTGCAAGTCGACAATTTTGTATTACTTTGGCACGGTGGCAACGGGATGCTGACGTCACCAACTGTCTTCTCAGCCTACGGGGCCACCTTGGAGCAGCCTCAGACCCACCGATCACTCTTGACGCCTCGGCCACGTGACTCGCCCAAATCCATGACTTCCGACTCCTGAATTCCTCGCGTTCCCTCCCACCCCATCTGTTCTCATCTCCGCAGTCCTCCCTGAGACGGATCTGCCTCCAACGGGTCCGCACCAGCTTCTCTGCCTCTGCTCGGGCCCCTGCCTACCCCCAGGCCCAACCTGGGCAACTTCGGTCTTCAAAATGTCCCCAGAAGGTCTTTACGAGGCACCAATCGGATCAAAGTCTCAGGCCAAATGGCTCACTATTGACCACAGAATGACAATTAAGTTTCTTCGCCCAATAAAAAGGCCTTCATATTTTGACAGCTACCTAACCAACCGTCCCATGTGACTCTCTGCCCTCTGTCCAAGCGCGGCGCTCCGCCCAGGATTCCAATCACTTCCTCCTCTGTCTGACGTCCTCCCACTCACTGCCCATCTCACTGCAAACTCCTCCCCATCCATCAGCACTGAGCCGGCTGTGTGGGCAAGCTCTTCGCAGAGGGCTCCTTCACGGCCCAACCCCTCTCCCTCTCTCTCCGCGGTGCCTGGCCGGCCCCCACGCCGAACCAGTAGGAGGGACAAGCCTTCCTCCTCTGGCCACTGGCAGGTGTACACCCTATCTTTCTCCCGGTCGTGGAATCACCCTGATGATGAACCCCATGAGATGCCACGCCTCGTACCCTTCATTATGTGCACCGAGCAGATGCTGGGTTCGACAGCTGGTACGAGAAATACCAGCTCCGGCGTCGCGGCCACTTATTTGAGTCCTAAGAACTTGATCTTAAAAGACAGATTTAGGGCAAGAGGCACTTGCCGGTCCCACTTCTTCCACGGATGGAGACCTACTCAGAACTCCCCTCCGGCGCCCTCTCGCTTCCCCTACCTGGTTGTAAAGAATTGCACTCTCTTTCCATTTTCGGCATGGATGAATTTTTGTACTTTCAAATCGTTTTCATCCCTTTTCTCTGGCCCGTCTCCAGTTTCCTTTAAACATTGTGTTTAAAACATGGAGGTGAAAATTAGACGCTCACGCGGGCTTTATCTATGTTGCCGCAGTGTGTGGATTATTTCGTGATCCCTGAGTGTTGCGATCCGGTGGACACAAGCCCAGGTCACGTTGGCCTTTTGATGACAGCCCCATATTGCGGACTCATATTCGAATGACAGTGACAGTGGCTTTTTACCTGTAGAATACTAATGCCAATTCCATTCTTATGACGGCTACAACGATCAGGTTTTTTTTTTATATATATAATAAAAATCTCACACGTTTGCAAAGACCTGTCTGATGAAGACAGCACAGTTCATCTTGACTTGATGTTCTACCTATAACTGAAACCATTTGATTCGAATCAGAGCCTCACAAATTTCTCTCGTTTTCTCCATTTTAAAAAATGTCATATATATATTAACATATATATAATATATATATCAATTTGATTCAAAGTAAAAAAAAAAATCACCAAATTTTTTAACCATCAGTTGATTCAATTTCATTTTAGAAACCATAAACACCAGAAATTATGATTTAGAAAGACCAAGTGGAAATAGCTTAAGGGTTATGCTCTGACTCTACTAACCTCTGTGTATTTATCTTTCTTTTAAATCTACAAGGAGAACAAAATAGAGAACAGAGAATGTTTTTTAAGTTAATCTGCCTTTCTGATAAGGCAAACGAAATGATGGGCCAAATTATGTTTCAGAGTGAAACAGGGCAGGATAAATGAAAAGTTCGTGTTTCACTGGCTCCTGGAAAACAAAATCTCAATCCGTATTAAGTATGTTTCTATCATTTTAGTAAATTAGTTCATTGCACTTTCTCATATTGACCTAAAAAAGTCGAAGTATATACACCAAAAAAAATTTTTTGACATACTGTAAAGATTGGTTTTACAGTATCTCATTAAAACAAGATGTATAAATGAGTGGATTTGGAGTGGAACATTCTGGATCACAGTCTTAGCTCACTCTCCGTTAAACAGAGAAAGTCACATCACCCATGGCTCTAGATCTTCTTCCCTTTCATTCAGTAATGTCAATTAATGCCAAGCAGTAATCACACGAATGCTTACACCTGGTCCCTGTGAGTGTGGCTGAATAATCCATACTAAAGAATAACAGATACAAGTAAGATCGAAGTACAAACCTGTGACGTGGACCAGCGTGATCTGTGGACCAGGGCCAAGCGCTCCGATGCAGGGGCGGGGGATGAAACTCTGAGCTGACAGTCTCACCTGAGCCTCACAGGCCCCACCTCCCAGAGATGTGGCATTTCCTCACCAGTGCATGAGACTCACTGCGCCAGTTTCGAGATTCAGTCTCGCAGTGGGAATTCTGCTCAGCATCTCAGTAAAAACAGGGCCACTCTGGTGATGCAGATGTCTGGCTCACTCTGACCCTCCGTTCCACCCCAGCCCCAGGGCAAACATTTAAAACCAGTGGATGAGATTGAAATACGTTTTGTTTTCCAATACTAAAGTCTGTTTCTCCTAAGGATAGTGCACTTGCCTGATGAGGGAGGAAGACGTGGTATTTTAAAGGCAAAGATCGCTGAGCCAGACTTGCATTTCCAACCAGAGTAGACTAGAGAAAGGCTCAGGAAAACTCTCCTGTCATAAACGCCTACACGCTGGCTAAATTATAACTAACTTACATATAAACACATTGCTTGAGCTTTCCAGAAAATGATGTAAGCTAATAAAAGACGGAACCCATAAACTAAAAACAGAATGGTAAGAAAATCCTGGAGCCGAGGTCACCCTGAGAACAAACAGCTCAAACCAGCCCCCACGCTTTGGCTATAAAGGCAGCAAATGAGGGCTGTTAAACCTGCGACTCCTAAATTCCACCTGTGCGTGGAGGAACCTCATCTTGGTGAAAGTGCCGGAAACTGACGCCCTCTGCAGAGGAAACAGACGGAAGCCCACCCGTCCCTGTTGCTCCCAGGATGAAAATAAACAAGGAAATAATGAAGGTAATAATATAAGTATCTTCCCTTAGACTCCTCAACAGGACACCAGGTTCTCATACGGGTCCAGAGTTCAAACCTACATCACCTGGGCTGTCAGGAAAACCCTAGGCCAAATAATTACAGGAAAGCCGACCTAAGTTGACAATACTCCCTGATGCCCAGCAGAAGTCCAGGCAACTCTAACCTGGAAAACATGGTATTCAGGCTGCCCTAATGAAACACCACAGAAAGGGCAGCTAGAGCAACAGGAATTTATGTTCTTATAGGTCTAGAAGCCAGAAACCTGAGGTCAGGGCATCACCAAAGGCAGTCAGGGTCTGGTGAGAGCTCTCTTTCTGGCTTACAGAGGGCCAGCTTCTCATCCTGTCCTCACATAATGGAGAGAGAGACAGAGATCTCTCCTTCCTTTCTTTATGAGGCCACAGTCCTATTGGATTAGGGCCCCACCCTTGTGACCCAACTCAACCTAAATTACCTCCAAGAGGTCCCATCTCCAGATACAGTCATAGTGGGAGTTAGACTTTAACGTATGCATTTGGGGGAGGACACAATTCAGCCATAGTGCTTAACACAGGTTCCTCACAATTCCCACAGACTGAATTTAGCCAAACATGAGCTCATAATCAAACATTACAAAATAAAATTGAGAGACCCAGCCACCATGGGTGAGAGTCAGAATCACAGCAGAGCAAGAATTTAAATCCTCAATAACCTCAAATACTAACATTATCTGATGCAGAATATAAAATAGTTATGTTCCAAATAGACAAAGAAGTAAAAAAACATTTTAATGAACAAAATAATATGATTATCAAAAAATATTCAGACTTACAAGATAAAACAGATGCATTTAGAAATAAAAAAGAATCTTTGATATTAAAATCTAAATGATAGGTCATACCACAAATTAGAACATACTTGAAAGAAAACTCAGTGAACTAGAAGACAGACTTGAAGGATTAGCCAGATTATAACATAAAATGAAAAAGAAAATGGAAAATGTGAGAGATTAGGAGACATAAACAATAGAAAATGACAAGAAATGAATTACAATTAAAATTTTCTTTATCGGAACACACTAGGAAAAAAGTGAAGAGTTAATCCACAAATGTGGTGAAAATAAAACCCACAAAAGATTTTACATAGAATATATAGAGAACACCTATACATCAACAGATAAAGACAATTCACCAGAGAAATCGGCACATATGAGAAGCAGATATTTCAAAGAAGAGGAAACACAAATGGCCAATAAACTTATGACAACATACTCAAGTACAAACCAGAGAAATTTAAACTATGAGACACCATTTAATACTCAGGATTGGGGGTGGGGATTAGAAACTCTATAGCTTCGATGTTGATAAGAACTCAGAACATTGAGAACTGGTGGAAATTTACATTTTTATGACCACTTTAGAAAATCACTTAGCATTATATTTGAAGATGCATATACCCATTGACCAATTCTATCAATGATTAAATATATCCCCCAGGGAAACACACACACACACACACACACACACACACACACACACACTTCTATGTATCAGAGACTTGAGAAAGGTCAAAGGTCTTAGCAGCACTGTTATAACAGCAAAAAATACAAAATAAAAAAATCCAACCATGAACAACTCCAATGGTGCCCTTCCACAGATCGTTACAAACTTTTAGAAGAGCCACACGGTAGAATATTTCACAGTGGTGAGAATTAATAAAGCCTAGCTACACTCATCTACATGGATAGATCTCAAAAAATAATGAGTTTTTAAAATGCAAAACAGAGCATGACTCTATATAAACTTCAAAAATATAGAAAACAACAGATCATCGACAGCTGCGCATGTGTAGAGTAAAACTGTAAGACAGAACGTTTTCATCACAGAAAGTGGTTAGGTAGGAAGAGGGGGATTGGGCTGAGGAAGAGGATGCAGGAGGTGTTCTGGTTCACGTTCCGTTCTTAACGGCACACACAGATGCTCTCTTCCTATGCCTTACCATGTAAATACATGTTGTGCCTTTTTCATCATATGTGCAAAGTATTTCATTAAAAAGAACACTGGGGAAGGGGGTGAGCAGCAAACCCTGGACAAAACCGAGGACACGGCCAGGTGTGTCTTTGGCTCCCTCCAACCTGAGTCTTTTCTCAGATGTAAAGGCACATTCTAGAGGTCCACCCCGTGGATCTTGCCGAAGGATTATGTGATAATCATGGTCCGGGCGAATAAAAGCTTGAGGTAGCTCCTCCCATGGAATCTTTGTAGACAAAAACCAGCTTTGGCTTTGAAGCCCTCCCCATAACATGAACATCTGCCAAGTGTCACCTCCTGTGGCAGCCCCTGCCACCAGGCAGCTCCGCAGCAGAGGTGACCAGAGGCGCAGCCTGCAGACCACTTCAAAAGGCTTCCTGGAGTCTCCTCCAGACAGCTAATTACTCCAATTATCACAACGCTCTGTACGTATTTTTTCATGGTGGGTGGCTGGCATGTTTTAAATCATTTATGTTAGTGGGAAAGAGCCATTTCAACATCTTTGTGACCAGATATGAAATGTGAAAGGAACCCATGAAAGTGTACCAGACAACTTCTCGTAATTAGATATCCATTTAAACATAAGTGACTCCGGATTTAAGACTTTTGTTACCGTATGTCAACTGATCAACTGATCCGGATTTAAAACTCTTGTTACTTTTATTAGCCCAGTATGTCAACAGTCAACTGATATATAATTATATATAAATTATAAAAATTTTATATGTAATTTATATATAAATTATATAATAAGTTATATAAACATAACTTAGTATATATGCAGTAATTTAAATTTGTGAGCATCTAGGACAGATAAAAATGTGTGACTAAGCAACTTATGGGAACATTCATGTGGTTTTATTCATAGGTGTTTTAAAATACTATCACCATTTTAATAAAAACATACACATAGAATAGAAAAGAAATTCCAGGAAATTAACATCGAGAATTAGGCCATTTGATTTACCCTTGATTTATTCCTATTATAACAGAACATCGATATCTATTAGTGACTTAAGTTAATTACTCAAAATTAGTTTGGTTGAATTTTCATTTTTACATCAGTATGCAAAACTTATTGGTAAAGATTTTTCTATGCTGAAAATGCATACTTAAAGTATATGATAAAAGGAAGGAAGGAAGGAAAGAAAGAAGGAGGGAGGGAGGGAAGGAGAGAGAGAGAGAGAGGGATTAAGATTTTGGCTGAAACCTATTTGAGAGAACAACAGTTCAGGATCTGATAAGACTGCTTCCTTCCCTGAGTGGCTTCCTCATCCCTTTACCTTCCTGTTGATTTTTCGGGCTGTTTTGCTGGCAATGAGGGGATTCTACTGTTTTGTACAAAACGCACCTTCAGGTCTACATAATTCCAGAGAGAAGGACCGAAGCGAAGGAACAATTCCATAGCTTTACCTACTGATGGAATCAGAAAGAACATTGCTTGGGGATGGGGTGAGCGGAGGGGCAGAGTCGGGGAGACCGCAGCAAGGACCTCCCAGGTCTCTGGAAACTGCTCATGCCCCATCTTTGTTCCCTGATCCCCCCCTCCCCTGCCTGTGGTGAAGCCTTTAACATAAAGCAACACAAAACAGCCCGTCAAAGCTCCCCTGGAGGCAGAGAGTGCTCCTCCCGGGGCAGGAATCAGAGAGGGTGAGAGGCGGCCTGGCCCTTGGGGACCCATCCTGATCTGTAATTCTACTGCTGTTGCTGCCCCACACCCAGCCGGGCACATGCAGGCACCCCCTTTGACACCCACAGTCAGCCTTCCCTCAGGGGAGCCTCTTGGACCATTTACAGCGCAAGTCATAGTGAGGATGCTCAGTAAATACTGGTTTCCTAAAGCACTCCTCCTCCTCCCACCAAACATGGGGCCTGTTTGACACAGCAGTGGAGCGATGGAGCTGAGTGGCACACCGAACCTGCACGTCCAGCCAGAAGAATCCACTCAGGCATCTGACCCGCCTGCCCCGGGGGTCTAGCGCTCGCCCTACGGAGTCAGCCAGGGGAGCCCGCCCCCCACGAACTAGTCTCTCTTACGGAGGATCCCCATGCACACCAAGCCCCATTGGTGCAGAACCACAAGGGAAGAGAGCCGAAGAAATTCTCCAGGATGCACAGACAATGTCCCTCCAAGTCGCTGGCCCCTTCGCGACCTGGCTGCAATGTCCAGGAATGTGAAACCACTCCTCGAAGAGAGGATTTCCACTGTCAACAAGTGTGAACGAGAGTGACAGAAACAGCAACTGGCTTGGGCCTCGGGTCTCCAGAGGTCAAGTACGTCTCTCCACATGCACTGCTTCTGCCGTGTCATATGGACGGTGTGAATAAATATTAGTCTTTACACACACACACACACACACACACACGTGGACACACACATGCATACACACACACACACGCTATTCCTCAAAATAGCGACTTCACATAAGGATCGTTATATATAAAACGATGTGTTTGAAAAGTAGAGGTAATGTAGTAACAATGCCTGAATCATCCTGTGTTTACTCCGTACTTCAGTTCAAAGGGCTCATTGGTATTTTACGTTGAAGTCAGAGGGGCCTGAGGCTGACGACGGATCCACAGCATCTGGTCACTGGCTGATCGAGTAGGCGGTTAGGACACGCCAGAAACTGTTACGATCATCCCGTTAAGACCGCACTGAATTTCCACGACAACCCTGGGAAATGGGTATCATTGTCTCCATTTCAGGAATAAAAAAAAACGGAGGTCAAGAGAATTCACATACGTGCCCAGGGTCCCACAGCTAAGTATTAGCAGAGCCACCATGCGGCCCGGCCGGACTCAGCGTCCTGCATGTTTGAGGCTGTGGCCTCATATTCCAGGAGCTGGTGCACGTGGTGGCTGTGCAGGTGCCTGCTCCTGTCCCCTGCCGAGGTGACGCACTGCGGGGGGCATGGCTGGGGTTCGGGTGCTGCACCTCTGCATCCACCCATCTTCCTTCCGAGACCACGACTCCCCGGGGCACCTCTCAGCCCATGCTGAGCATGGCGGGTCCAGAACCGGCCCATTCCCCTCAGAGCTGGGATTCCTCTAACACTGCCCTGCGCAATCCAGTAGCCGCTAGCCATGTGTGGCCACTGAGCGCCTGGCGTGTGACATCTCAGTAGCCCCATGTGGCTGCTGGCTACCGCGCTGGGCAGCACGGACACAGAACATTCCCGCCACTGCAGAAGGTTGTTAAACTGCGTCGCCCTACGAAGACAAGTTCCACTTAAACAGTCTCACCAGGCCGATCTCTGCCTGGATCCAGAAGGGAGGTGACCCCTGAGCCGGTCCCCGAGGGATGGCTGTCCCGGAGGACGTGGCAGACCCCAGGAAGGTCATCAGGGGCGAAGGGCTCGGTTCATGAGCCAGGTGGGTGGAGGATGGGCAGGCTGGGGGCCGGGACCTCAGGTGGCTCAGAGCCACCATGCCTCTGGGGCTGGACGCCCGGCCAGGGAAGGAGACGGTGCCGCGGAAAGGCGAGAGTGGCAGGCCTAGACCAGGACACGGCTCCTGATGAGAGGGGATTGGGCCCCAGGGAGGCGAAGGGCTGGGAGGAACAGAGAGTTTCCTGCAGGCAGGCCGGCCGGAAGGAGGGATTTGCTTTTTCTCCTTCATCAGTTCCTCTTATGCTCTTTCTTCTCCTTGGCAATCTGGCTCTGACCTCCTCACAAAAATAATCTTATTCTCCCTCATCTTCTGTAGCCCCACGTGAGAATCAAATGCACTTGTAAAACATGTACATATAATTTCACTTACTAAAGAGCTGTAAGCAAGGGTCTTTTATAAAACAGTCAACTTCAGGAGCTACTTGCAAGTTGTTGTCTGTTCTTTTCTTTACCAGTCATTAGCCTGAATTGGTATCCAAGCCAAAACATGAGAAAATAAAAGACTCCCAAAGACAGTTGTAAGTTCTGTAGTCTCAGTTACCAGACACGCTCCTATTAACTGGTTCTACGAGTTCCCCTTCGGAATGCGTGGAATTAATACATTCATCTGGCAAGGCGAACGACTATTCATCCACAGCTTAAAAATGCAAACTTCGGGAACACAGATGTTCTGCCAAATTCTCACTTGCTCACTCCCAGCTAAATGCAACCTCTGAGCTTGAAAAAGATTTTCTAAACTGTTAAGGGCAAAGAAAAATAAAAAAAATAAAAAATAAAAATAAATGACACTATACATCCACATCTGGTCCTGTCACCATTTGGCGTAAGTTATGACAGACATCAGGCATCTGGGCGGGGTGGGCAGGGGCGACTTGGCAGCTTCTGGCTCTGCTGTGACAACGGAAGCGTGCTGTCCTCGAACGATCTGGTCTCTGCTCGTCTGCTCGTACGGCCACCACGGCCCTTTCAGTTTTTACTCCAAAAGCCCAGCGGAGGTGCCGTTGAAAAACAGCCATCATCGTGGTGAGTAATGGTCACGTGCGGGAAGCGAGTGCCGGGGGACGCTTCTGCTGCTCCTGCTCTACTTCCGTGTCATGGCTGGGACACGTCCCCTCCATCTGCAGAGAGGCGGCCGACGCAGTTCGAATTTCATGGCTTTTAGATATGCGAGCCCTCCGTTTCCGAGCTACTTAGTGAAAAAGTCTTCACGAAAATGGTGAAAATTAGCCACCATTCTTTTCCCTACGAAGAAGTGCCCCTTCTGGGTGTTCATGGTGAGGTCTGTCCCACTTCGACATGCTAAATGACACGGAACACGGAGGCTCGTGACGACGGCCTCCATGCGTCAGCGTTTCACGTCGATCAGACAGATGTGCCGTGTGGTGGGGACATGTCGTTTTTCACTTCGTCTTCGGAACCATCCGTAAAGTCAGTTTTATTATTCAGATCTCACGGTTATGGAAACTAAACCAAGGGGAAAGATACAACGGCATGCAGGCAGCAAATAAATACGAAATGCCTGCGACGTGCCGGACACCGGGAATGCAGTGATGTGAGCTCGGCAGTGGGTGCCTACCTTCACGGCGCCGATCATCCATGGTCAAGTCTACGGATCTGCCCGAAGGGAGGGTGAGAGGCAGGAACGGAACCTAAGTCTGACCTCAAAACAAAAGCAAGCAACCAACCAACCAACACAACCTCAGGTCTGACTGACTTCGACGCCAGATGCCCGGGTGTCATCTTTGACTCACCTCTTCCCGTCACACACGATACACGCAATCGGTCAGCAGATCATGTGGCCTCTAGCGCAAAATAAACCCAGAATAAGGCCAGCTCTAACCACCCTGGTCAAAACCGTCTCTCACCGAGCTCATCACGTCACTCCCAACCAGTCTCTGAGTCGCCGGTCCTTTCTCCCTTTAGTCTGTTCTCGTTAGAGAAGCCGGGTGGGTTAAAATGTTTCATCAGACCATGTCACTCCTCTGCTTGGGACCGTCCGAAGTCCCATCTCACGCGGGGAAAGAGCCGAGTCCTCCGGGTGGCCTGCAGGCGCCATGCGGGTGCTGTTCCTGCTTGTCCCACCTCTCGCTGGCTTCGCTACTTTCTGTCACACGTGCCCGGCACCTGCTCACGTCACCATCATGCACCGGTGGTTCTTTCCCTTCACCGGGATCTCGCTTCTCAGACACCTGCGTGCTCGCTCTCTCGCCGCCTCCGGCGTTTACCTGAGTGCCACCACTTCGGCAAGGCCTTCCCTGACCACCATCTCTGTGACGGCAACCTTCCTGTAACGTTCCCCACGGCCCCCTCCCTGCTTCGTTATCCTCCGTAGCCTCCGTAGCACAGAGCACGGACATGTTACATGTTCTGTGTCTTTCTTTTGTTTCCTGGCTGCCTCTCCTGGCGCTCCCCAACTCCAAGTCGCTGATTACACACCCCTCCTCCCAACTCGCACTCGGTGACGTCGTGCCTGAAAGCAGCCACATTGGGCAGATGCTAACGATGAGGACTTTTTTCCCCCCTGACAGCCAAGGTTAGGTAGCATAGCGCTCTCCACCCAAAAATATACCGCCCGCCCCTCCCTCCAAGAAAGCATGTGTTATAAAGGCAAAGCCTTTGCTATTTTGCTCAATGCATTTTCTGCAAGACCTAGAGTACTTGGCACATTATAGGAGCATGATATTTATTGAATGAATGAATATTTTACTGTACGTCCTGTACTCAAGCAGATTGAAAGAGAGCCAAAACGCCAAACCTCTATTTTGGAGCTTCTGTACTCACATCCTATGGTTTAGAAAGCCTGGCCACTCCTGAGCCCATCTCATCTGTTCATAAAGGGGCCCCCTCCACCCACGGGTCAGGAGCAGAAGGCACAGGGGTTTCCAGTGACCCGCCCCGCCCCCAGTCTCTGGAAATACCTCCAAGTGAAGTGAGGCAAATGGCAAATTGCAAAAAGCATGACACAGCTGGTTTTTATTTTTATGGTAACTTGTTAAAACAAATATTAAACTACAAGTGATATGGCATGCTACCTATAAAACTGTAGGACAAGATTTGAGTTCCTTTAAAAGATACTATTTAGAATGTGAAACGACTTTTTTAGGATTCAAGGAGCAGTTTAACAGAAGCTCTGGAAGAAACACCAAGCGGACGAGGACCTGGAGAGGCAAGATACTAGGCTTCCGCTAAGGACAGCTGTGTGGTAAGTGAGGCGTTTCTATCAGAGAACATTCTGATCCACTCAGTAGGGTTCATAGGATCTTACCAGATTTAAGTGAAAATACTAGAGTTTCAGTAAGTTTGTTGAACACTGTGAAGGCAGCTATAATTCTGTCGGGAAGGTGGGAGAGTATCGGATGAAGATTAACTAGAGTCAAAGTATTGGATTAATTGGGTCAAGAGTACAGAGTTTGTAATTACTGTGCAAAGAGGTTCATCATAAATGACACTGTCTAATTTCCCTTGCATCAGAGTTACTGATATAGCCTAAATAACACAATTATAACTGCATAGCTTCTTAGTAAAAAGTTTCCTATAATTTTCCTTATTTTGAAACATTATCGGCGGTAGTAAGGTAACTACACATTACTTGTTAGCAAAGCTACTGAAAGCTGGTCTGGCTACAAAGAGAAGTTTGGCCTAATGTGTGTACCGTGCTTTCAAATCTCCACCTGCCACATTGAACAAGTTATTTCATATAATCTGACACTCTGCAGGGCAGATATTATAAGCTGCATTTCATAATAATGAAAACCGAAGCTCAAGGAAGTTACAGCTCACTGCTTGGTACAAACATGGTCACCGAAATCACAGATCACAGACTCAAGAGCCTACTGTTCTTTCTACTGCATGACACTGATCCTCTTGGAAGAAAATGTGGTCTCTTCACAGATATGCACACACAAACCATGACAGCGCGTGTGATCTGTGGGTTCGCTGTCCCCAGAGAGGAGCGGTACCTGTATGTGTCAACGAATCCTGTGAAAGAAGCCGAGGTGGGGAGAGGCAGATCCCCGTGATAGGCCAGGATGTCTTCACCAAGCCTCGGGTACAGGCATGGAAGGGCCACTGTCCCACCTGAGTTCTACCTGGCTAAGTCCCACCCTGAGCTCAGGGTGCTGCATGAGGCTAAGGGTTGGCAGCGTCTGAGTCATCGAGCTGAGAGTCACCCCGGAGAGAATAATCCGCTCGTTTGGCCTGCCTTACAATATCCTCCTCTGTTAAATGTCCCCCAAACGTCTCAGGAACGGATCCTCCTCATTGCTAAAGACACTTCGGTCACCGAATCCTTAATTCTACCCAGGAAAACGCCCTCTCATTCTGAGGGTTGAGAGGCGCAGGAGCTCAGGGTGGTGCATCGTTTCTGGCCAAGTCTCCTAACAATAGAAATACTGGATTCTGAACGACGCGATTTTCTTCCTCAAAAGATAGAATGAGCTCTATTCGGTTCACTGTCACAAACATTTTACGTACTACGTAGAAAACATTGTGCTAGACGTCAAAGGCTACGAAGGGGAATGAGACGATTTCTTCCCCCTGGAACCATCAGTCCAATGGAGAGAAGGAAAACCTTCCCGGAGCACACGCTGCCCGAGTCACCTCCTCACAGGGGAGTCTGCTGACCATCGCGCGACCCTCCCGTGGTGGTTTCAGAGCCATCACATGGCCGTGGGCTGCTGTCCCGGCCACGACAACAGGCACGGCGGTGGTTGGAAGTGAGCGTGACACGGGAGCTAAGGACGCAGGAGCCAATCAAGACCTTCCCTTCTGCTTTCTTGAACTGGATGGATGGACAGCTGGGCGGACAGAGGGACAGAGACGGACCCCTGTCGTCGGTTTGCCTCCTGGCCTTTTCCCGTTCTTATCATCTCACGTATGACCTCAAGACCTCCCGTGTGACAAACGTGCTGTGAACGAGCGCGGAACCGCCTTCGGTCACCACCGAGGCGCAGGCACGGCCGAAGCCTTCTCCCGCGGAGTCTCCGGGCTGGCTTGTCTCTGACCTCCCCTTCACCGCTTGACGTGCCACACCGGCTGCACCACCTGTGCCCATCGCCCTGCCGTGCGCCGCCCTCTGTTCTGCTCCTACTGCACGACGTGTGTGCAACGCCGAGCGGACGCTGCCCACGAGCAGGCCCCCAGGAAGTGCGAGCACCCAGCTCCCCGCTCCCCGGGGGCCGGTCGGGGATCTGCCTCTCCCCACCTCGGCTTCTTTCACAGGATTCGTTGACACATACAGGTACCGCTCCTCTCTGGGGACGGCGAACCCACAGATCACACGCGCTGTCACGGTTTGTGCGTGCGTATCTGTGAATGAAGTCTTCTTTTTTTCCTTTCTCCCTGCATAAGACACTCATTATGTTTGTAATGGCTCATTTGTGACCGAATAATTTGGTGATTTAAAAGTTCCTTATTATTTTCATAAATTTTCTCCGCCCAGTGGATCTTATTTAATAAAATAGTCGCTTTCGATTTGTTTATATTTTTATAAATAGTTTACATTTTGGTTATAATGAATTATTCCGGGTCTGGGTTATGTGATCGTGGAATACGCAATTTGAGTTTTCCAGAACCAGACTCGGCACGTCCTAATGCTGCTTCCCCTCATCTAATGGTGACAAACCTATAGATGAGATGAAAGTCGATGGTTCACAATTATAAAGTATGACACATGCAGCATCTGATTCTTTCTCCCCCTGTAACTTCACACTTGCAATTAAAAAAAAGTTCTTCTCCATTTGTAACATGAGCCATGTCATGGAACCTTTTTATTTTAATCTCCTTATAGGCTCTCATTAAAGCTAGCACACATATTACAATCGCATTGAAAAGTGATAACTATTACATTATTATGGCATAAACATTAATGTAAGTGGATCAACACAAACATTAAAAATGACCGTTACAAGAAAAGCATGATTGCCCTACAACCTTAAGGACTTCATTTCTATAAGAATTTTTTCCACCTCCTGTTCATTCAGACGAAAGCCAGAAAACCTATCTCTACTTATAGGGTTGTTCTCTCAGAAAATAACTTCCTAAGATTCCCCGAGTTTTGAAACGTTGCACCCTCTCATAAGTCTATAAAAATCCCAGTGTTTCACTTTGACCCTTTGCAAATTTATGTGGCAGAGTTCCACACGCTAGGAACAGCAAAGTGCCCAGCCTGAGCTAGAGATGTCAACCGTCTGCCCTGGCCATCAGGAGAGAGTCCAGATATTTCTCCAGTGTGATATTATAAAGTCAAAATGTTCTTGGCATTTACATAAAGGTTTTGTAAAAATTTGCAGGTTATAAATGGATTCTGCTTTTCCAAACTGGGACCCACTTAATCACATGCACGTGAGTGCTGTTCTTGTGCTGTGTATTCAAGTGTGCGTTTTTGTACTTGCTCACTTGTGCCTCTCTCTCTTTCTCTCTCTCTCTCTCTCTCTCTCTCTCTCTCTCTCTCTCTCTCTCTCCCCCTTCCTCCCTCTCTCCCTCCCTCCCTCCCTCTTACACACGCACATGCACACACTCTGCCAAACTGAGATGGAGTCATGTGCGTCCCAGAATGGCTGAAGGCTTGGTACCCAAACTGGTATTTTTGAAGTATTTATCTTAACATTTATTAAGTGGAGTTGGAAAAAAATTATTTTCTATTAAGAAAAGTTTCTATATCTTTGTGGTCAGTTAACAGAGTTAGTTCATGCATTAAAGAAACATATCACTTTTACTTGTTTCAACCTCTTTCGTTTCACAATTTTTTGGTCTTTCATTCCTGGACAGTATTAGATACCAGTGAGGACAGATGTAATTCACACAAATATAGTTACAAAGTTATAAAACAAATCTCAACATTCTTTTGTTTGTTTGTTTAGTTTTATGTTGTCAAAACATTTCTCACTTTTCCTTGGCATTTTTTTTTTTTTGGTTTAGTTGCCTTTTATGATTTTCCAAACCAGGGAAATTCTTGTAAAGAACACTAACAAGTTATAAATTTAGACGGTAAAAATAAATCACTCATTTCTAATAAAGAGACCCACTTAAAACACTACTCAGTATAAAAATTTCAACTGACCGAATTGCCAAATTCAGGTGATTCTAACGTACGGTGGTGGTGAGGCTTGTGGTAAAACTATGCGAAATATTCCATAGTGATAGCTCAGTGATGCCAAAGATTTTTTGTTATCATTATGAAAATATTCAGGAGAAATAGTTCAACAACGGCAACAATTCTTATTGTTATCTCGCTCCCACCCTGTGAGGGTGCCGTGTCTCCCATTTCACACCAACGATGTCCCACTGGCTTGCAGTGGTGCCCCGGGAAGCTGCCATTCCTTGATCGAGCAATGTTCGCCTGCATGCATCCAGGAGTCCCTCTGTTAGGCATCAAGAATTCCAACACTGTGAAGACTAATCCTTCAGGCTCCATGTTTAAATGCTAAGTGCTAAATATACACTGAAGGAACTGAATCCAGGAACTTGCGGACATAACTCAGTCACACAAGCGGATCAGCCCTGTCTGGATGTCTGAAGGCATCGGTCATTTTGAAGCCATTTACAGGGAGACAAATCAAGTCACAATCCACGTGGTCTCAAAAGGTCTGCTTAGACGATGATGGAGACCTGTGACATTCCCTGAAAAATGGCTGACTCTTCGACCTGGCTAAGGACACAGCCATCCACCTTTATCCACAGGGGGATATATTTTAACACCCCTGGTGGAAGCCGAAAATCGTGACCCCCATACATACTATACTTTACCCTATACATGCACACACTTTGCGATTTCTCTTTGGCATATCTAAATCGCCAGCATCACTACTCTTACAATTTGGGGCCATTGTTCAGTAGATTAAGGGTGACTTGAATACAAGTACTGTGATACTGTGACAGTAGATCTGATAACCTACATGGCCACTAAGTGACTACAGGGCAGGGAGCATCCACAGCGTGGAAACTCTGGACAAATGGACGAGTCACGTTCCAGGTGGGACAGCGCTGGGCAGTATGAGATTTCCTCAAGTTACTTAATACGGCACACAATTGAACACTTACAAATTGTTTACTTCTGGAATCTTCCATTTAGTATTTTGGGACCACAATTGACCACGGGCAACTGAAACCACAGAAAGCAAAACCACAGATGGAAGGGACGAGTAGCTACCATATGTGTTTTTGACATTTAAAATTGTTAAGTCAGTGATTTCAGCCACTTGGGGAAAAACAAACGTTGCAGCATGTGACTTCAGGTATGTCAACAGAGCCAGCTCCATCTCAAGCCGTCGTTTCCAACGCATTCTAGCAATGCTTCCTTTGTAAAGCCACTTTGCACCATAACGCTAGCAACCGCAGAAAGTGACTTAACGACAATGACTTGTACAGTTTTCAAAACAAGTGAACCTCTCAGCAGTTGGGAGCTTTTCCCAGAGGCCCGGGCAAGCCGCTGGCATGGTAACTTGCTCTTGCTTCTGAGTTCCAGCAATGTCACATTGCCTTCCAGCCTGCTAATGCACTGGCCTCATAACCAGATTCCCTAAACGCTCTCCAAGATTCTGATATCGCACTCAGAGTGGAAACTTTCTTTTCCTTTTGGCCAATTCTGCAGGTTTTTGTTTTTGTTTTTGTTTTTTTTTCAGTTATTCATATCCAATCAATCACTGGCAATAATCATCTTCATATATGAATGTGAATACTATATTATGAAAGAATTCTTGGTAATTTGTTCGTGGGGCGGGGGGAGCTGATGAAGGGTGAGTGTAGGAAGGAAGCCAGAGGAAAACCATCTCAAGTACTCTGGAAGCTGACCTCTGTGAAGCAGTCCCAGGCAGGCTCGTTTTGAACAAGGTGGTGTGTATCACAGCCAGGAAGGGCAAACGAAGTCAATCTCACAGTGACTGGCACACTTAACGGCAGCAGGAAATGTCAGAAGTGAAAATACAAATGTACCTTGTATGGGTTACACTCATATCCTTGTAAGTCACTAGGTGGAGAGAGCCGTATTTGAAAAATGGAGTTCTTTTTGATGATTGAGAAAGACCTGGATGGGAATTGGATTATCACTGGCAAATAGTTCTAAATGGATAGCAATAAGATCTTTGTTGGTGTCTCACCTGTCATCATCTACAAAAGACAGATTTTTTTTTTTTTTTTGATAAAGACTTAGGAATAGAATTATGGCTACTTTCCAAAAGAATAAAGAGAAAGCAGACTTTATGACTTTGAAAAAGTTTTTTTACCCAAGAATTCCCTGTAAAGTAGATTTGAAAATTAATGTTTTTCCCTCCAGGGGAACCTGTTATCAAAAAATAATCTGCTAACCAATTAATTATCATAAATTATCCTCAGTATTTTTCTCATCAAGACTTCCATTATATAATTCCAAAAATAAATCAGTAGCATTTTGATCTGTGCCTTCCACTATAGCCCAGTATTTTGCCCCATAAAAATAATGCAATAAATTTCTATCACTCTTTTACTCACTTCATCAATATCATCAATAAAGTTTACTTAATGTATAGTTGCAAAGAAATATTAAGCCTTACATTTGATAATAAATATTTCTGAGTGATAAAAACTATTCTTAAAAATATTTCCAAGTGATAATAAAAATTTACACTAGTTATTAACAAAAAATATTTATCTTAATGAATTCTATTGTTTGCTAAACTACATCCAAAAATTCATCATATTAAATTAACTACATTCGAAATCAGTTCACCGTACTCATTCTAATCAAAAATAGAGTCTCAGAAGTCCATACTATTTACATAGTTAAATATAGCTCAGCCTGATAATGGGTACAAAGCTTATTTTTTGGATGAGGAAAAGGTTTTAAAATTAGATCATGATAATGGTTACACAACTTTGTACATATGTTAAAAACCACTGAATTATATACTTTAAATGGGTAAACTTTTTGGTCTGTGAATCGTACTTCATTAAAGCTATTTTAAAAATTAGTAAATTAATGAAACTAAGAGCTGGTTTTTTGAAAAAGTAAAAAAAACCCTAACAAACCTTTCATTAGACTAAGGAACAAAAAGGGGAGTCAAGTAAATCAAATGAGAGATGGAAGAGAGGACGCTATAACTGGTGCCACGTAAATAGAAAGAATCACAAGAGACTTCTGTGAAAGTTATATGCCAACAATTTGGATAACTTAAAAGATATAAATTCCAAGAAACACTCAACAAGACTGATTCATGAAGAAACAGTAAACCTGAACATACCTATAATGAATTAAGGAGATTAAATCAGTAACTGAAAACAAAGAAAAGCCCAGGACAGAGGGCTTCAATAGTATATTCTACAAAACTTTAAGTAGAATTAATGTCAATCCTTCTTAAATTTTTCCAGGAAATGAAGAGGAGGGAACATTTCCAAACTCGCTTGGTGAGAGCATCATCGCCCTGATAACAAAGCCAGATGAAGATACTGCAAGAAAAGAAAACGAAAGGCCAGTATCTCCGATGAATAAGATGTAAAATCCTCAACAAAAAAACTAGAAAACTGAATTCAACAGTACCTTAAAAGGACCACATACCATGACCAAGTGGGATTTATCTCTGAGATGCAAGGATGGTTTAACATATGAAAATCATCAATGTGATATACCGCATTAATAGAATGAGGAACAAAAATCACATGATCATCCCAATAGATTTAAAGCATCTGACAAAATTTAACACCCTCTCGTGATTAAAAAATAATAAAACAAACCACAAAAAAAAAAAAAACAGAAATAGAAGGGAATTAACAACATAATGAAGGTCTTATATGAAAAGCCCCCAGATAACGTAATAGTCAATTGTGAAAAACTGAAAACTTTTTCTCTAAGATCAGGAACAAGATTAGGATACCATTTCTACTCAACACAGAGCAGGAAATACTAACCCAAGCAGGTATAAAAAAATCAAAAGCATCTAAATCAGAAAATAAGTATCTCTTTTAACCAATGACATGATCTTATATTTAGTAAACCCTAAAGATTCTTCATATTAAAAAAGCGAACTATTAAAACTAATACATGAACTCAGCAAAGTTGCAGGACCAAATCCCCCATACAAAGATCAATTGTATTTCTATGCACTAACACACAACACAAAAGGAAATTGAGAAAACAATCCATTTTGCAATAGCATCAAAAAGAATAAAATACTTGGGCATAAACTTAACCAAGAAGGCAAAAGACTTCTATGTTGAAAAGCACAAAACATTAATGAAATTAAAGAAGACACAAATAAATAGATAAGACATCATGGATTAGTATTGTTAAAATGACCATACTGTACAAAGCAACCTACAGATTCAATGCAATCCCTATAAAAACCCAGTGGCAGTTTTTACAGAAAAAGAAAAAAATATATAAAATTTATATGTAATACCAAAGGACTCCAAACTATCTTGAGAAAGAAAAACAGAGTTGGAGGCCTCACAGTCCTTGACTTCAAAACACATTACAAAGCACAATAATCAAAACAGTATGGTATTGGCACAAAGACAGACGTAGGAACCAATGGAGCAGAATAGAGAGCCCAGAAATCAACCCATACATACATAGTCAAATGATGTCTGACAAGGGAGCCAAGACTATGCAGTAGCAAAAGACCGTTCTTTCTCTTCAACAAATGGTGCTAGGAAAATTGGAGGTCTGCATGCAAAAGAATTAAATTGGACAGATATCTTACACCATTAAAAAAATCAACTCAAAATGGGTTAAAGACTTAACCACAAAATCTAAAACTATAAAACTCATAGAAGAAAACAGAGGGGGAAAATTTATAACATTGCTCTGGGTAATGATATTTTTGGATATGTCACAAGAAGCATAGGTAATAAAAGCAGAAAAAGACAAGTAGATCTACATCACACTAAAAGGCTTCTGTACAGCTAATGAAACAACCAACAGAGTGACAAGGCCACCTACTGAATGTGACAAAATATACGCAACCCACATATCTAATAAGGAGTTAATTTGAAAAACAAAAAAACGGTTTGATTAAAAAATGGGCAAAGGACTCAAAGAGTCATTTCTCCAAAGAAGACATACGAATGGTCGACACATATGAGATACTCAACATTACTAACCATCAGAAAATGTAAACCAAAACCACAATGAAGTACGTAACCTCACGGCTATTAGAATGGCCATTATTAAAATGAGGGAGAAAAAAAAAAAACAGAAAATAATAAGTATTGGCCAAAGTGTGGAGAAACTGGAACCCTTGTATACTGCTGATGGGAACATAAATGGTGTGGCTGCTGAGTAAGGAGGCTCCTCAAAAGATTAAAAATAGAACTACCATACGACCAAGTAATCCCACTTCTGAAGTTATAGCCAAAAAAATTGAAATGAGGATCTCAAAGACATACCTGCATGCCATGTTCACTGCGGCATTATTCACCATAGTCAAAATGTAGAACCAACCTAAAAGTTCATCAATGGACGAATGAATAAAAAAGATGTAGTGTGTATGCACACACAAACACACAGTGGAATATTATTTAGCCATGAAAAAGGAAATCCTGTCACATGCTACAACACGGGTGAACCTCGAGGATATAAGGCTAAGTGAAATAAGCCAGTCACAGAAGAACAAACACCACAAGATTCCACTTATATGAGGGACGCTAACGTGGTCAAACTCAGACACACGGTGGAACGCTGGTTGGTGGGGGCTGCGGGGGAGGGGAAGTAAGGCGTTTCAATGGGTACGGGGTTTCTGTTTGTGAAGTGGGTATACGTGCCACAGCTTTGCTGCATAACTTGTATTTATAGGTAGCAATGATGTCCTGGACACTTAGACTTGCTCAGAAGGTAAGGATCACATTACGTGCTTTTTACTACGAGTAAGAAAACAAGGATCAGCTCTCCTAGGGAGACAGACACCAAAAACAGGGGCCACAGGGCTCCTCATGCTTCTCTAGTTCACCCTGATAACAGGGAGTCGGATCGCAGCCATTGCTGGAACGGTGCTTGTGGGAAGGAAGCCTCTTCAGAGCCCCCCAGCTCTGTACCACCCCCCCAACCCTGCATTGCCCCCCTCACCACCCCAGGCAACTGTGGTTAGCTTCACAGGATAATATGCTCAGTGTCACAAACACCACGAAGAGGCGCCTTACCGTGGCACCAAGAACCCGCGATGCTGGCCTCAGTCAGCTCCCAGCGGTAAATCCCAGAAGAGGTCACAGGTGGGCCCGGCTGCCGGCCGGAAGGGTTGTCACCACACACAGCATGCCCCCAGCCCTGAAACGGAAGCACCCACCTCTGTGTGATCAGAGTCTAACAATTCAGAGTCTGTTTTCTAAAGCTCTAAATTCCCGCAGGAACCTCACACTCACCGCCCCACCAACGCTCCTGATGACAGGCCGAACAGGACACCAGTGAGCCTGTCACCTTACTCATAAACATTTCTCCAAAGTGGCAGGTGGAGGAGTTGTCTCTGTCAGCACCGGCTCACCTGTGCTCGCTCCCCCACTGTTACTCTCTGTCACTCACTTGCTGTCCTTGGCTGTGTCACTTGTTTCATGTAATCTAGACCCTGCACTTGCATTCCCGGTTACTATTCACCAGTTGCTCCTACGAGGAGCCACCAGCCCAGCACAAAGAGCCTTCTACATGTGGGGGGCAAAGAGGCACCTCCTCCCTTCTGATGAGGGGATGCCTGGCGCAGGTCAGATGGCATGGAGTCCTGCTACGCACAAGGTGTGGTCTGCGGACCACGTCCAAGGCCTCTCATGGGAGCCCGCTGAGCACGTGGAACCCCAGACCCCACTCAGAGCTACTGGACCTGAACCCAGGTGTGCAACGAGCTCCCTGGCTCACCTGGATGTACGCTGGAGTCTGAGAAGCCCTGGCATGAAATCGAAGTATATTATAAAGCTGGACTGTAGAATTGGGGGCGGGGTAGATTCCCCAGTGCGAGATTCTCATCAGGTGTAAGTAAATAAATAATATTCATCAAGTACCTGTTTGTTGAAT
This sequence comes from Eidolon dupreanum, assembly GCA_028627145.1. Lineage (NCBI taxonomy): Eukaryota > Metazoa > Chordata > Mammalia > Chiroptera > Pteropodidae > Eidolon > Eidolon dupreanum. Next base: position 2,155,409 of record CM053508.1, on the reverse strand, counting down.
GCATTGTTTACTTTCTTTAAAATAAGATAAATCAATCCAATTATTACATGTATAGGGCTTTAAAACATCGGTAAGCTTAATAGCCTTCCACGGTAAGGCTTAAATACATACTTTTTCTTTGTATTTTAATAAGTTTGTTTCTGTAGGATATCTTTAAATTGTATTAGCTACGAGTATGTTATCATAACTTAATAATATTGAACAATAACTCCGCTCCAAAAAAGGGGTAAATAGGGCCTTTTAAGTAACGAAGTTTACATCTGAATAGACAGATTCTGCACAAAGTTCCAGGACCCCTCATGGCTATGGGCCCTCGCAAGGACCAGCAACCAACATTATGCTCAAAATTTTGTTCTTTTGTCCTTAAAGACAGCCTTGAAAATGATATAACTTTAAAATTCCATAACACCTGGACTCATCCCTGGTCTAGTGCATTATGAAAATTGTTTTTAAGTATGGAGCACACAAGACTTTTTAGTTTCTTTAAATATATTAGGAAATACTTGAATTACATCGCTACCGTTCAATCATGAAGAATGACCTAGAAATAATTCTCATTTGTAAGACAGAAAAAAATCTGTGCAATAAGATTCATATTTTTCAATATTACGATTAAACATCATTAAACAACATATAGCATATTCATATTACTCTCTCTTCTCTTCCTCTTTTCCTCCCATTTTAACTTAAAAACCTGATTAATGCTGGGGATGGAAGGAGTTTACTGGAGGAAATATAAAAAATGCTTTTCAGGTGTTTCTGTTTATTATTGTTTTATTATTGTCTTTAGTTGTCCAAAGTCATAGCAACCAGTATTTTTTTTTTT
>CM053508.1:2125062-2154083 GCA_028627145.1 Eidolon dupreanum | reverse complement strand
TGATTCTTTCCTCTATCCCCTCATTCTGCTGCTGACATCATCCAGAGATCTTTTTATTTCATATTTTGATCTTATACTTTCAGTTGTAATATTTCCATGTAGATTTTCTTAATAATTTATATTTCCTCGCTGAGACTTTCTATTTCTTTGCTGTGGCTAAGTTTTCATTTCTTTCAAGAGGGTTTGCAGTTACCTGGTGAAGCGTTTTTATCACAACTGCTTTAAAATCCTTTCACGAAAATTCTGACAGTCATCTCAATGTTGGCATCTATCTTTTTTTCATAAAATTAAAGACCTTCTTGATTCTTTCTATGAAGAATGATTTTCAGCTGAGACCTGGGCATTTTTGTATTATGCTCTGAGACTCTGAAACTTATTTAAACCTTGTGTTTTAATTGGCTTCCTCTGACACTGATCTGACATTGTTTCCAACTGTAGGTAGAAGTCCAGGTTCCTCGCTTGGCCTCCATTGACATCCAAGTGGGAGTTTCTCATTCCTGCTGGGTGGCCTGGGGATTCTGGCTCCCCAAGCAGTCACCGAAGACACTGAGCTAAGAGTGGCATCATTACCAATGGGCAACAGTGAAAGTCCTGAGTCTCCACAAGCTCTCTTCTATCACAATCCCAGAAGGAAGGAGAAGGGGGTGCTTAATGTTTGCCAGACAGAGGAGGACATCCAGATGCTTCAAGTGCTCTCAGTTGATATTGCAGCAAGAAAGGCGACAGGGGTGATTCATTCCGGGCCAGTGGGAACAAAAGTCCTGGCTCCCTGCCTGGTTTCTGACACCGCCTCAGCAGGAGTACTGCCACAGTTTCTGGAGGGTGAAAGTCTAGGCACCCCATGCAGCCTTTCCTGGCATGGGTAGGCAGAGGCTGGGTTTTTCTATGGTATTTGGTGGAGTGGAGAAGTTATTCCCTGAATCTGTTTACCTCGCTCTGCTACTTCTTGCCTACTTTTCTGGATAAAAAGAGTAGACTACATTGGAACTTTTTTCTTGGTAGCCACTGGCATTTCCAGGTTGCTGGCTTCTTCAGTGTCAAGTCTTGGATGTATAAAACAAAAAGAAAATACAGGGGACACATATAAAAGGTAGAGGACACACCAGCCCCCTCCTCTAGTCCTGATGTCTCTAACCAGTCTGCCTCCTTCCCATCTTCACCTTTCAGAATCTTGTATTTGTTATATATTCAATGTCCAGGGTTTTGAGTTGCATTTAGTGAAAGGAAGAGGAAAAAGTGCATCTGCTTCAATTATCCAGAAGGGAAAGTGCTTTTAATTAGATTATTATTAGTTATTACCCAATTGCCTTCCACGGACATTAGCGAATTTACACTTCCAGAGAATTGATCTTGCTCTATACTATTGGTTTTCCCTGCAGAAATTGCTCCTTGTCATCTCTTTTTGCCCTCACATCTAGTTTTCTCACATTATGGGGGTTCCATGCCTGCCATTTTAGAGTCCACTTAAGATTTCTTACAGGAAATTCTTTCTTGTAGGGTAGAAAAGAAGTAATGACTGCCATTCAGAAGCAATTTCTCCTGCTTCCCGCCCAGTCCATGTTTATCGAATTTGAAAGCCATTAGTGGTGTTTCTTAAACCTCCTTCCACTTACAGAAATAAACACGACACAGAGTCTTGAAAAGGGGCATTTTATTCCAATTCCTGGGTCTTCTTTTATTTTACATCAGACTACATCAGACAAAGCTTCCTTGACATTTGTGATATTCTCTCGTCTCTTCATTCCTTCCTGCCCCCGTGTATGCTTCTTATTTGTCTGTTTTCATCAGCATTTGGGAGAGTATGTGCACGTGAACTCCCATCCTTCAGAGAAACCTCTAGTGGACACCCTTTGTAAATAGTTTCTTTCCAGAGGCAGACATTACCGACATGTGAAAAAATTAAGGATGAGCAACAGTAATTTTGTTAGATGAGTATCTATTTTCACTTGTTTGGCCCTGACATTTGAGTATACTACATCTTTATTTCCCAGACATGTTTTCCTCATGGTCCTTAAATGCTATTCTAACACTAGGGTGAACCAGAATATTCCAGAAGAACAAGAGAGCAATAATATGTGAAAGCCCTATCTTTTAAAAAAGAAATACAATTAAAACACTCTCTGCACATAAAGCTTATGGTCGTTAATGTATAGCCCCCAAAATGGGTGTTCCTTGTTTTTTTTTTTTAATTCAAAAGCTGAAGCTCTTGTTTTTGTCTGCAAAGAAACACATACACATGAAGTAAAAGAATTAACTCCTTGTGGACCTCGGTGTAGTGTATGAAGATGTGTGTGTGTGTGTGTGTGTTTACACAAACTTCTTACAAAATATTTGCTCACAGTCAAATATTTTAGCTGAAAAATGCATAAAAAATATAAATCTACATAATACCATCTATCTATAAACTACTGTTAAATTTTCTTTGGAATAATCCACTCTAGTTTCTTCCTATGCACTTTATTTTTTTTTCTTCTATTTATAAAATGGGCTTACACTATAAATGCCATTTTTAACCCTGCTTTATTAACTTAACCTAATAATGTGCCTTCTCATTTGGTTAAACGGTCTTTAAAAACGTGAGTCTTTAATGGCTATAATAACAGTCTACCTTATGAAGGTGCCATCATTTATTTAAACATTCTTCCAAACCGAGGATAAGTTCCTACATTTTTTTTTGCCATTTTTAATCATGCAGCAATGTATATCCTTTTACATAAATCTTCGATTTATTTTTTCTTAGGGTATAGCGTTAGAAGCTGGATTACTGAACTGCAGCTACTGGCAGCACGAGGCTCCCTCCTAGGGCAGGGAATACTGCTGCGGGTCAGAGCCAAGTCCACTCTGGCCACAGCTCTGAAGAGAGGTTGCAAATTCAGCATTCTTCCGGCAACTCGCTGCCGGGGTCCTCTTAAGAGTATATACTCTCTGTGTATCAGGGCTGCCATGCAAGCCTGAGGCTCCTCTAGCTTGCACAAAGATATATGCACCCCCTCTGCATCTGAGAGGAGCTGCTGGAAACCAGGGAAACTGAGGCACACGCGTGTGTTTTCTCCCGGTTGTACCCTGCCTCTTTTCACCACTGGAGGCGTAAGGACCAAGATGAAAGTGTGAGTCAGCAGTAAGGTGTGAAACTTTTTTTTTTTTTTTTTGCAGAAAGGCCTACCTACTAATTTATTTCAGGGCAAATAAAAAAATGTCCATGCTATAACAAAATAGCATCTTTAAAACAAAATCAGGGACACAATATCTATAGGTAAGTAACGTTTTCTCATATTTTTTTCATTTATTTGGCTAAAACTTAGCAACTGCATAGTTTCATCACACTGTGTGATCATACTGCTGTATCTATCTCTGATCATACCTTGCTGTCAAAAGGCATTTTTGAATCTGTTTTCTTTTCCTTCATAGATCTTGTAAGTTACTTAATTATAAAAAATGTGGCTGTTCATATACTACCCTCTAATATTATATTCTTTAAAATAAGAAAGTTTTCCATTATTGTCAAGACAGACAACAGTATCTTTACACAAAAAAACAACTCATCTGTCAAGTTATTTTGAAACACTGAATTTCCATCAAGAATTTCCATCAACCATTTTGCTCCTAAGGAGCAACCTTAGCAGGGGAGGATTTACATTTTTTTTTTTTTTATTCATGCTCTTTGTGCGTTTTTTTATTGAGGTGTCAAGTGGTTTTTGTCCTCTCATGGATTTTAGAAATTCCTTTAAGTATTGATGATATTAACCTCCTGTCTGTCATATTTGTGGCAAATATTTTTTTTCTTCAGTTTTCAGTGCCATTTGATTTTGTATATGGTGCATTTCTTTTTACCATTCTGTTTAAATTTAGTACATATGTTTACTATATATTATTTAGTACATATGTTTATTAAAATATATATTTTCTTTTAGCATGTTTATTTTATAATTAGTGCACCTTCCTAAGTCCTGAATCAAAAACATATACATATATGTGCTATATTTTCTTCTAGTTTCATTATAATTTTGCTATTTTATTATTTTGATTTAGTTTTATTATGATTTTAAACAATAAAATATCAATTTTGAGAAGTTATTTGAGCCTTCATTGATTTTGATGCCATTTTATCATATTCCAAACCATTTCATAGACTAGATCTTTTATTGCCCTTCTAATTGTACCATTTTGTTATCTGTTGATTCATAGACTGTTTACTGGAGACGGATCAGATATTTAGCATCTTTTAAGGCAAGTAAGTATTCTTTAACTACCTTTTACTTTTTCTTTTCCTCAAAATTTTAACTAGTTCACCCATTTATTTTTCTAAATGAATTTTAGAATCAATAATTCGAGTTTTAAAATAAAAATTATCTTAGATTTTAAAGGTAAGATTTAAATTATATTACTAAAGATTATTAAAGATGTTTGTAACAGTAAAACAGGTTTGTAACATAAACGGGTATTCAATTTCACTACTAATCATTGTGCTGCAGGTTATCTACCATTCAACAAGTGAATAAAGATTTTGAAGTTTGATAATCTGATGGTATAAATATGGGAAATTGGGCATTTTCCTAGGCCATTAATGAGAAAGGAAATCAGTAGCTATTTCGGACGGATTTTGTCAGTATCTACCAAAATGCAAAGTGTGAGTGCCATTTGATCTAACAATCAATTCCTTCCCAGGAATGTGTCCTGTAGACACTCTTACGCACATACAGCTCACTGTGCCATTGTTCGTAATAATCGCATACTGGAAACCACATGGAAGCCCACCTACGGGCTAATGATAAATTATGGGGAATCCATACAATGCAATGTTACACAGCTATTAAAGAGAATGAAGCAGATCTGCATGCAATACGGGACAAATCTCTAAGACATATTGAATTAAAAGACGAGTTTCAGAACAATATGACCAACGTAATGCCATTTATATTTTAAAATATCTGTTTTGGTGCATGTGTATGTAGATAGGTAGGGAGTGTGTGGATGCACAAAAATTATTTAGAAGGACAAACACTAAAAGGGTAATTGTGTTTACTTCTGGGAAGGTAAGTGAGATTAGAGAGTAAAAAGAGAGATTATAATTCTTATAAATACTCTAAGTATTTCTATATTATTTTACTTATCCACTGCAAGCTTGTGTTCATGTACAACTTGCATGTTTCAAATAAAAACTTTTAAAGCAATACCTCCTCACCCTTAACTTTACTTTTACCTGGCCTACCACTCTGGGTGTCTTTGTGTTTATTCACTCTAGAACCGGGGGGAAGCGGCATATACTCGGAGTTCATTAACAGATACCTGGGCCTCCCGGCTGCCAACGCCCCGTGAGGGGAGGTCTCTGAAGCCCCGCCTCCATTCTACCCTGCGTTGCAAGTTGGTCTGGACGCTTTGGCGGTTGGCTGGCATTCATCCTGGACCCCCCTAAGTGACAGGGGAAGATTTTTTCTCCGTGCCATTGCATATTTATTTCTCAACCGCAACCCCATCTGTTGAAGGGTGCAAGGAAGGCCATAATCCAGGCCCTTAGTGGTATATGAGCTCTTCCACCCTGTAGTGACACGGTCTGAGTGCGCTGTGGGGGGTGGGCACAGAGGGGCCACCCCCTGGGGCGGTTTCAGTCCTGCCCCTCCGCCACCCCCCACTACGCAAGGGCAGTGCATTTCTGGGAGCTGTAGTCTATGGAGATTTAGAAAAATCTGGTATCGAGGAGAAGATCCGCTACGGGAAAAAGCATATAACCCATAGGAGACAGCTACTGCTCGGGCCTTCGGACCGGGACAGACATCAAATGCTGGCGGATGATTTCTACTCTCAGTTCAGCTCCCTCAGCCTTGCGATCAGTAGAAATTCCTCCAGGAAACCTGCGAAAGGCTATCAAGTCTTGTTTTCCACCCACGTTATTATTATTTTTTTTTTTTTTTCTTTTTTCGTGTCGCCATTAGTATTTAAGTGGAAAGTTGGAAGAGGCTGCGTCTGGAGCATGTGAGTCACATGACACCATAAACATGCTCTTTTGCAAAGAAAAGTCCAAAGCATAATAATATACCATACTAATGGACCAACGAGGCCATTAACAGAAAAAAACGTGTGTGGGCAAACACAACCCTTAGGACACTTTCCTGTGCCGCAGTGGGTACGTCTGCCACTCACTAATCAAGCGAATGGTGACTCTCCAGGGTGGCGGTTCTCCCAAGGCCCAAACGCCCGTTTAATTGTGACCGTGTGCAGGGAACTGGGAACGTTTCTATGGCAGCTGCTCCGAAGATCAGGAGCGAAGAAAGAGAAAGGAACGAAGAAAAGCATCAAGGAAACAGGCTGACGTCTGAGTCGGGATAAAGGCGGACAGCAGGGGATCGACGGGGTTGGTACCTGGGAGGCGATGAAACAGGCGAGATCCCAAGAGAAAGTGCAGGAGGAAAACTACAAATTATCAGCGAGAAAAGGGAACGCCGGCGGAAAAGACGTTTGGCTTCATTTCTCTCGGACTTAAATCGGGGATTTAGTGCCGCCAGAAAGAGTAGGGCAGCCAGCAGGAAGGCTGAGGCAATTTATCACAGTTATCATTTGCACTGATAAGCGTTTCTTTGTTTGAACAAATGCCCGTTATAGGAAAACAAAGTCGCAATTGAATTAACTTGGCTTGCAGTGATGCCTCCTACAGAGAAACTTAGGAAAAAAACATAATATGAAAAGAGTAAATATATGATTTTTTTTTTTTTTTTTGGTCTTTCGACAGAGATAAATGTGCCAAAAGGATATCTTCCACTCTTTAAATATAGAAATACGCGTTCGGTTCATATACTTCCTGTAACTTCCACACGTGAGAAGCGAGAAACTGCTTAAAATTATCCACTGTTGGTAAAACATGATGCATATCAGAATTTGGCTGGGTCTTGTCAGCTACTCATGACAAGACAAGACAGCAAAGGAGAGGCCACGAGTTGCACCAAACTTGCAGTTGGAGCATGTGTGTGTGTGTGTGTGTGTGTGTGTGTTAGAGGGACAAAGAATAATGACCTTGACTCAGGATAAAAGAAAACCAGAGAGTTCCGAGACCCAAGACAATCCGCAGGAAGTGGGCCAGGGGCCCTTGGGCGCTCTCCCGCAATGGTCGGTGGACGCTTATGCGTGGGCGGGAAGGCAGCAGGGTGCTGCTGCTGGCCGGCCCTTTGGGGTGCCACAGCCCAGCCGCAGTCTCACCTTGGGCCAGTGGAGCTGGGAACGTGGGGCCTCAGTCGTGGCATGGAGACGAAACGACTGAAGGAGAACGTGAGCTTGACCTGGACCACGTGCGAGCTGCCCCAGATTTGGGAAGCCGGGCACAGAAGTTCTGCTGCTACTAAGAGATGTCGAGAAGGATTAACATCGAATGGGCGACGCTGACAACGGGTCGTGGGCACTGGGTACCACGCCCTGGGGCACGCGAGTCCTGGCGACACACAGCAAACACTACTGGCGGGTCTCTCTCCTATTATTCGTAGTAGCATAACATCGCATCTGATTTCAAAAGACAGAATCTTTTCCAAGGGGAAACTCTGCATTTGCGGTCCGTGGTTAACAATTATTTCACGGAATTGCAGGACGATGACTCTGGAAAGGCAGGCAGGCCATCTGGCACCGAGCTGGCCTCCAGTGTAACCTGCCGTTTAACTTTGAGCATCATCACTTAACTTCCCCGGGCCTCGGCATTCTCACTCCAATCGTCCCTATGCCTCTGGGGCCACCTCCGGAAACTCCTCAAGCCCGTGAATTTTCATTATGAGGCTCCTAATATTTTCTTAGTATCGATTATCCTGTATCGTGACATTCCTACTTATTCCTACTTCCTGTGACATGCCTACTTATTCCGACTTACTCTAGAGGGGATCGCCACCCTCCAAAACGGACGTTCGGAACCTCCCCGCACCCTTCACCAAAGCCCTTGGGAATGGAGACACAGTAACAAGCACAGTGACACCCCGGGTGGCCGAGACCCCATTAGCAAGTCAGAGCGAAAGGAGCCAGGGGAAGGAGAGGGACCAGCCACTGAGGAAATCCGAGCGGGCGATCATCGATTACGAGCGATCATCGATTACGAGGAAAGGACCCAGAGCGTAGGAGACGCACCCAGCGAGGCCAATAGACCGCGCCCGGGATGTTCCATCACACACGGTGCGCGGGGGAAACAGAACCACGAGCCAGAGCCTCGCTCCTGAGTCCTGCCTCGGCCCAGCAGGGCGCCCAGCCCCAGTCCCAGCTCTCCCAGCCTCGGTTCCCGCACAGAATTTGGGGAGTCAGGAGGGGGTGACGCGGCTGTTAAGAATGAATGGACCGCCCTTGCTCCGAGACAAACGGGGCAGAGCCACGCGCGGCGTGGATCTCAGCGTGGATCTCAGCTCGGGTGCGGCCGCCTAGGGGGGCCGCCTAGGGGGGCCGCCTGGGGGGGCCGCCTGGTGACAGGGCCCCCAGCCCCTCACGTTCCGCCCCCCCCCCCGGGGGGATTTCAGCCCTGGCGCAAGGCTCATGCCTCAGATGCGGCCGGCTCCGGCGTCCCAGGAGTTCGTAATACTGCATGCGATGTTGTTCGTTTTTCTTCGCACTCTACTAAATCTTTACAAGGCTGCCTTTCCCTTTGGTTAGAGATGCACAAAGCAGGGTTAAAGGATTTAAGGAGAAAAGACAGTCTGCCGCAGACGTGACGGAAAATTAAGAAAGGATACTTAGAAAATAAATAAATAAATAAATAAATAAATAAATAGTTATTTTTTTTTAAAAAAAAAAAAAAGGAAAAAAGGAAAAAAGAAAGGATACTTAGAAAGACTGGTCCCTAAAGGAGAGGCAAAGTCAATGACACATCCACAGACTTTGTCCCCTGAGGCCTCGCGGCTCACGGACCCGAGGCCATGACCCGAGGCCACAGCCAGGCCCATCCTGTGGTCCGGTCTGATACCCAGACGGCTGCAGCAAACCCCGAGCACGTGCGATCTGGTTAAGAACAGCGCTAGCGGATGCTCCCTGGGCGTCCCTGCTTCACCCGCACAGGTTCTCAAAACACTCTTTCAAAATCTCCAGTTTCCCCGCAATCTCACTACCACTCAGGGTGGAGCATGTCCGGAGCAGCCCCTCCATGAGGAAGGCCGGACCTGGCAGACGCGTCTCACCTGGATCCTGCCGGGACGTCGCGGGCCCGGAGGCCGCGTCTGTTTTGAAATCCATCATTACAAAACCACCCTCTACAGGCAAAGGGACAAAGGCCAGCCTTAATGGAGGGAGCCGCCTGACTCAGGCAAGCACAGCCGCTGTTTTTAACTCGCAAAGGCCGAATCAGCCTCTCTACTCCACTGGCCTCTAACGAGGACACACACATGGTCTAGGAGATTTTTATCACTGTCACTTCATTCTACAGGACAGGACTCCACTGACTGATCTTTCGGGATGCACATAAAACAACGGTACATCCTGTAAATATTGGTTGGTTATTTCGGGGCGGTGTGGGCTGGGGGGGACTACTTTAAAAGCGATCACATAGTTTCATTTCCCAGGAGATTTCCCAGCAGGCCATAGCACCGGGAACCCTAATTTCCATATTTATTGGACACAGCATCTCAGCCAACGTGGTGCATTGTGTCCTCACCGGGACCTGACGCAGGGAGACAGAAGTAAGTCACACTCTCACCGTCAGTGTCTAAGGCTCTTTTCAGAAAACTGCAATATTTGACCCAATTCAGAGAAAGTTTCTTTAAGTGCCCTGCACTACTTCAGCAAAGACTGTAATTTAGGGAACTTATTTCTGACCTAAGAAATGTCTTTGCCACCCAAACCAAAGCGTTGAAATCTGTGCAGTACTAGTCAGCAATAACAGGACCAAAGGGCGGCTTTGTTCGACCCGTGTTCTTCCCAGCAGCACGGCTCAGTGAGGCCTTTATTTATTTGTTTATGGTCATGCGTTTTATTCTCTAAAAATGTTTTACAATCTGTTAAAATATATTTTTATATGAAGAATATTTTATATATTTTATAAACATGAAAATATGTTTGTGTGTGTGTCTGCATGTACATATTGTGTTTATATGCATTTATGCATGTGTGTATATGTGACTACATGTGTACGGGCTCACGTAAATCTGGGCCGTGATATAACAACTAATAAATATAGGATGCTATGTATTTCACATGTAATATAGCTGAATATTGGATTTGAAGACCACTGCTGATGGTTGGCAATATGTAATTAATTCATTGAGGCCTCCAGCTCCGAATACAACTCTCCGCAGATTTGGATTTTAAGTTTTAGTTTTCCTTTGTTCTAGGAGTTTTAACACATCTTTAGGAACTACAAACAGCCCAGAGCTGGCATGAACATTAACACATTCACCACAAAAAAATGTGACACATACAAACTCTTGGACCAAAAAAAAAAAAAAAACAAAAAAACTGAGAAATTAGTTTAATTAATGAGAACGAGCTGGCTGTTATGATATCAAGTTGTTAAGAACCCGATATTTTCTGAAGAGAATAAAGATACACTAAAGACACGTTGACACTGGTCTTAGATCACCAGAGTCGCTGTGGTTTATACGTATTAATCGAATTGAATGGAAAATAAACAAAACTGATTGGGACGGTGTGAGTTAGGAGCGAGCTTTTCGGCTGTGGGGCCGACCATACCCTCCCATGGAGCGTCCAATGGGAGGTCAGGAGTCGGACCCAACGTGGCTTTCGTTTTCATGTTTTTAAAAAGGCCCTTCACAGTTGTAAGAGATTATTTAGAAGTTTTTCAATGCTGGTTTGTATAAATGAAAATCTTTATTGTTATTCTTGGTATTATTATATAACAAATGCACATTTTGGCACTCTTGCAAAATTCATCTTTGAACAGTTTCCCAACATTATTACATTCAGAATATATACCCTCTAAAAAAGCATCTGTTTTTATCTCTGGAACACTTAAAACTAGGCAATATGTTATTCCCTACTTTAAAATGTCATAGTTATCAGGAAAAATAAATAAATTTTCAGTCCATCGTAATCATATCTATTCCTATAGCTCCTTAATTTCAAGATATGTGTTTTTTTTTCACATTTTAATGTTTCCAAAGATGAGATAAATCTTGAAATAATATTTACATTAAGTATATGCTCTTTTTAAAATTCTAAAACACTATTACTGCATCGAGCAATCGATAGAGTATTAGACATGAGAAAATACACAATTTTTGAACGTTTTTTTCTGTTTACCGGGTTCTGCTAGATGCTTAACACAACAGTACTTCTAATACAGAGAAATCCCTAGAAGCACTCTGATGACTCTGTAGGTTAAATGGCCTGATATCTATAGTCAACCCCCTTTTTTGCTTAAAAGAGAAGAAAATGGACCAGAAAAGAAATAGAAAAGTGAAACACTTGTTCCAGTCCCCACTTTAGCAAGCAGTGGTCATGTGATTCGGTCTGGCCAATGAGAAGAAAGCAGGCAAGGAGTAGTTCTAGGAAGTCTTGCATTTAACTGCCGAAGAGGAGAGACTTGGCTAGTGTGACCCTTTTCCTCCCTTCTTCCCATCTTGCAGAGTCTCTAGGGAGGATGGTACCAAAGCTCAGAGAGGTTACAATAACTCCTACAAAGTGGCACACCCAGAGGCAAATTCATTAGCAGCCAAGTTCTTTCAAGTGTGAAAATGTTACTCAAGTAATCTATACCGATCAATTCTAATTTCATCATACAATCCTTTATATAACTAGCAAAATATAAAAACAGCACTGTCAAGTAGGAAGAAGCTTGTCCTGTTCCCCACCCATTCACCCACCCACGCGAAGAAAATCTGCCCCAAATCACTAGTCTATCTTGTTGGAGTAGCCCGCGGTTACTGCGCACTAAAATTCTGAAATCGAAAAGGCGTGGTTTGTGCTCTTTGACTGAAGCAAGATAATTTATTATCTAAGACGTAAATCTTTTAATATGCCTCCCAATCACTCGTTATCGAAAACACACACAGAGACGCACGCACACAAAATCCACAGTAAAATCAGGAAAAAACAAAAACAGAAAAACTTTCACTATTTTGTCCCCAGAACACTGACTGATCTTGCCTTGGCCACGAAAAGTAAATAAATTAATAATAAATCTGTTAGTACATTGTATCTTATTACCGAACATCATTTTCTCCACTCCCCTATTAAGCGTTGAGGAAATATTTAAAGGATATGGACTTGCAGGGCTGTCTAACCAGGAACCCTCGTATACTTCATGCCAGATCTCAGCAGCACCAGACTCAAATCTCAGTCAGGTCTTTTGGTCTCCAAATCTGGCTTAAGGACCACAGAAATCCTGATTCCAGAAAGATCAACCAAGTAATACAGAAGAACGAGACACATGCCCCCACCCAACCCTGAGGCCCTTGAGGCCCTTTGCCCAACGGCATGGTTTAAATCAAGTCAGTGGAACCTGGAGATACTCTTGGTAAGGGAAACATTTTTCAAAGAAATCTCATGTGCCTCTTCAGATATCTCATATTAAAAAGAAACTTTTGAGTTGACAAAACCTTAAAATACAAACAATCAAGATGAAAATGACCAGAATAGTAATGGCCACAAGGATGCCATTTATTATTGAGCGCTCGCCATGTACTAGGCACTATTTTAAATGCTTTCTGGCTTTCGATGCACAATGGGAGCATTAGAGACTGTTCAGATCTTAGTTCTGCAGATGAGTAAACAAAATATGTTTAATAACTTGACAAAATTTACATATGCGAATGATCGCTATGCAATTGAGTCTTTGCTTTCAGAAGATCCTGCCCCTATCCTATCAATCATTCTTTAAAAAGGGATAACAACTCCCCTACATGCAAATACACTTAATACACTCATGGGCACACACACACACACACACACACACACACACACACACACACTATCTTATCCGTCTCTATAGTTTTGTTGGCTTTAAATATCTCAAAATTTAATCAGTATCAGGAAAGAGAGCTAGAAGCTGGAAGCTGAGAGAAATGCTATCTGCCATTTGTGGTAAATAATCAGTAAAGTGAAGAATAGGAAGAGTTTAAACAAAAGTTTCCAACATACCATGCTTTAATGAATTGTGAATCGAAGGAACTATTGGGGGTGGGGGAGGGGGGGAGACAGTATTTTTAGAAAAGCAATTAAATTTAGCCTACGGGTGTCACTGACACCAAGGTCATTTCAACAAAAAGGATTCTGAAAATAAGAGAAGCAGGACTCGGAGCAGAAGCACCCAAGAGAGAGCTCCAGCAGAATCAAAGACCAATTTGCCCCCATGTTCAAGGAGAAGAAAGCAAAGACCTCATTTCCCCCAAAATTCCTCTGGGATTGGATGTCTTTACTTAATTAACTACTCATTCAGGATACTATCTAAAAAGTACTGACCCTGCGGCTTTGTGCGGTTCACGTGCTGTAGCCTCAACAACTCTGTTTATTGGAATATCCATTTTCCTGTCTGACAGAGCCCAGAGTTTGAACTTCGCCGCTGGAGTTGATAGTCTCCTTCCCCGTTTATGCTACAGCTGTGGTTGTGCGAGGCTCGTACTCATGATCATATCCGGGGCAAGGCGAGGAAAATGACGAGTAGAAAGGGAAGAGGAACACTCGTGTCACCGTCTTTTAAAGTAAAAAATGTACAACTACAGAGGAAAAAAAATATCACCTGTCAACACGAAGTCAAACCGTTTTTTATTTATACACAAAAACTGTTGTCAGAAGCAACCGATTGAAACGTGTGCGTGTGTCCTGTCTCGCCGACGCGTGGGTTTCCCGACCGCGGTCTCGCGCTCCCCAGGGCGAGGGGTTAGGGTCTGAGATGAGACCGCGTCTCTTGCATGGGATGCCAAGGCCTGAGGTGGGTACAGAGTGCTGTGGTCCCCGCCGTCTACCCTGGCTGGAACCGAGCTGAGAAGACAGGCTCACGACCAACACAGCAGCCTGCCCCGCGGTGGGTGCCAATTCAATGAGCTGAACTGAACAGGTGTCAGCATTTTCCAGTTTCTGCCATTAACAACCAGTCTAGACTAGCTCTGACATATTTTCCGAATTGTTCGTTTCCTCCCTTTAGGATAGCCACTACTTGAAAAGTTTCGCATCTGGTCATACTTAGCCATGTTTAACCCAATTTGTACGAACGAAAGCCTTTAACATTTTATATACAGTCTGAAGACATGTGGCTATTCACACACACACACACTTAGTACAAAAGCCAACCGTATTATATCGTGCCGTTTTCTACATGGTAGCAGCAAATAGAGACGTACAGGTCGTCAGAAGGCAGACACCTTGCCATTTATTTCCCATCACCCATTTGCCGAAATACATCAGCTTCCTTTCCCTTCTCCATACTCCTCAGCCATGGCCGCCTTCACAGGATGTAGTAGCTGTGTATTTTTAAAAGTGCAGAACGTCCCTTAACATTCTTCTGCTCAGTGTGCTTTTTTCATTCCATGCCCACTGCAGAGCTTTTAAGTTGTTTGTCAAATCTAAAATCCCTTTCCTACTTTCCACTGGAGAGATTGATTAAATCGATAAAAATAGAATCCCAAACTGCCATAGCTCTTTTAGTCATCTTAATTAATTGTAATTAGTTTTCTTAAATATTCAGTTCCTGATTTTCCCTCAAACCGAGGGCATCGCACACGCACGTGAGCCGTTGTAATTCCTTAACGTCAGCCCCGGTAATAGAAAGGTAACCGTCTGGTCTTCCTCGTCGTGGCCTTTCATACTTTCAGCCCTGATTAGTATGTGTGTGTGGCTGGTAAATAATTGAATTAATTTGAGAGTGAGTGACATCTTCCGAAATCTGCGAAGCACCTCATTCTGGGAATTCGGGCCAAGCCTCGCTTCCCCAGGCGGCTCCGCAGATGCCTGCAGTAAGAAGTGGCAACAAGTCCCTGACTTTCCTATTAGCGTCTGGCAATTTGTGAGCTTTTGATATCCGTGGGGTGATTTTTAAAGGAGGACTGCAATTCCCCAATGCACCCAGATAACTAGAAAAATAACAGACAATAAGTGAGTCCTTGAGAGAAGGAATTTAACTAAGAATTTAAAGCTTCACCCTAGTTGAAAGGTAAAAAACAAAAAACAAAAAACAAAACAAAACAAAACAAAAAAAACCTTCATCGTAGTCCTGAACTGACTTCCTTTACACCGTTACTAAACGCATATATCAGCTTTAAGTAAGATTTCATTTAGTCTACGTGACTATCCTAAGATGCAACAGGCATTATTTATGATTTTTTAGGTGAGGAAATGGAGGCTCAGGCATCTTAGGTAAACTGGGAAATTAGGAATTAGCAGAGCTGGAGCTCAGTCAAGGCCAGCCGCATCGAGCCATGGTCATGGTACCACACCGACACCCGGGAGGACCATGGGTCCTTGAACTTCCTGACGTGCAGCGCCACGTGGGTTCCCGTGGCAGTCTACACCTAAAAAGCGGTCACAGTTTTTATCGATCATCCAAGTCATTCGGCTTCAGTTGGTCACTGACCGCATTCTGAACGGGCATGGATAGGTCTACAATTTTTAACCATGACCATCAAGATTTAACGTAGAGAATTGATTGAAAAATCAAATACGGAGAAAATGGTACATCGAATAATAATTTTCCTGACTAAGAATTGTCTTATAAAGTTTATTGTGGAAATCAAAGAAGAGCGTGTGTGTCGTTCTAAGCAAAAGTCTGTACGTATGTTTCTATTGCTATCACCCTTTATCAAAGCACAAAATTATTACTTTCGTTACTCCTGCAACCGAAGTTGATCAAAGAGACAATAAACCATATGTCTCTTGAACACTTCACGTAAACAAACTTTAATTAAAATATCATTTAATTACCAAGTCATCAGAATTTCTGAACTCCATGCTAATTGCATATTTCAGCAACACGTCTGGCTGAATCACCATCCTAAAATATTGAGTAGAACTCACTAAGTGAAGAGAATTAGAAATGGATTTTTTTCACATGGTATCAACTCACTGGTACAATTCTGTACATTTAAAGACAAACACCTTTTATGGGTCATTTTTAAGAATTTAGCTAATTACGCATTAGTTTCTACTGGGAGGCTTTACTGCCATGTCCAATGACGGCCTATGTCCCAGGCTGTCTTTTCAAGAATGTTTACCAAGCAAACAGCCTGGAAGGATAAAGAGAGTGTCCTTCTCCAGGACAGAGGATGGATGTGTTTTCTGACCAGGACAACAAAGGCTGGGCAATCTGGCCAGCAGCCCTTGAAAAGACTCATTTCCTAAACTCTCTGTTGCTCGTCTGTGACAAAGACCCACTGTACGCAAAGCACCTGGGCCTGCTCTACACTGCCCCATGGGACTTGGGGGACGAGGAAGACTGACGGAAGCACGGACGGAGTTCACGCCACCTGCTGTGCCATGAGGAAGAAGTCCTTTGTGTCTGACCCGGGGGTTTCGTGTCTGCTGCCCACAGGCACGAAACTGTGGGAGGCTAACTTATATACGCGGACAGGCAAGGTGAAAATCTCAGAGCCTTCACTGCTCTCGATGTCTCGACGGCCGTGTGTGACTGGTTAGGTAAGAAAGCATCTGCCGAGGTGTGCTCACTCCGAGGCAAGGTTTCCGCCTCCCTCTGAAGCCGGGGACTCACGGCTGTCGCTTGTGCCCACACGCTTATCCGCTCTCACACTTACAGCGAGCCCGCCAAAGAGTATCGCCTTCGTACAAGAAATTCTTGGGCTTGCCTGGCCACCCAGACCTCCTAAAATGAGGGGGGGTGGAGACACGTGGAGGAGGCGTCCCCTTCACCGTCAGGTTATTAGAGCCATCGGACTCTGTACGCCCAAAACCGAACAGCCTTTCCTATGCCGTGACTTAGTGCACGCTTTCACGGGCCGGCCTGGAAATGCCGGCCGTCGATCAGAGCACTGGGGGCTCGTGCTTGCTTCCTCTGCTCCCCTGGTCATGCAGGCACGCGGGCAGCAATAACCAACAGGTACAGAGCACCTCGCCGTGACCATGCGATCCCCCTCCCACCCCGGAGGCGCGGACGAACGGAATGAGCATTCTGTCTTCACGGAGGTGCAACGGCTCGCGAGGCCCCCGATCTGAGAACTGATGAGGCGGACGCGTGAACGCGGGGCTCAGATCCTGCTCTCTGCGCATTCTGCTCTTTGCTCTTCTCCGGAAGCCCGGCGGGGGCTCCGCGGGCTGTGTGGCCTGTCACGGCCGACGTCCCTCACCAGCCGCTGCAGGGAAGGCCCGGGGGGCTGCGGGCTGTGCACCCCCGAGTACGGAGAGCGCCTTCGCGTCTCCCCAGGGCGGGAGGTGGCCACGCCTGGCGCACAGTGGGGTCTGCCCTGTGTTCCTCTGTCAGAAACCACGAGGTCCAAGTAACGACAGACAGGCACACCTGCAGAGAAACAGACTCCGCTCCCTGGCACCACCTGGTCCCCTCAGGGCCCCTCCGGCCCCTCTCTAACTGGCCCCATGAGGGGCAGGGACACCTGGTGCTTAGGGAGCAGGGTCCAGAGCCGGACGGCCTGGGACTCTGAATCCTAGCTCCGTCGCTTATGCGATACTCGGCAATTTACTGAACCTCTCTGTGCCTTAGCTTCATCGTCTGTGACATGGGGATAATAACAGTGTTCCTGTTACAGGATTGTTATAATGATCGCGTGAACCGAATAAATCCCTCCGGTGAAGCCCGTGCTCCACACACGTTACCCGCCGTTACCACAGCTGCTCCGCGTCCCCGCTGGACACGCCGATCCGCTGTGGTTAGAGACCCAACTTCCGATGCCAGGCCTGGCTTTGAACTCAGGTGAACTTCTCCAGGGTCCCCACCTGTGGCCCTACAAAACAGGAATCTAGCCCGGCCCTCTCTGCCACCCGAAACAGCACGTCAGTGAGAATGTGACGAGCTCCATGAACATTTCTTGAGTAAACAGATGAGTGGGGGATTTCTTTCTTCTGCTATGTATATTCTGAAAGAGAAATACACGTGGAGCACCCCGCCAGGCAGGGCCCCCCGACCGAGACGTCCGTATCCTACTCCCAGAACCTGTGAGTATGTCACCTTACGTGGCAGAAAGGACTTTCCAGACGTGGTTAACGTTAAGGACCCTGAGATGGGAGACTCCCGAGGTCATCCGGGTCAACTCAGTCGAATAGTGGGGGTCCCTTGAAGCCCAGAAACTTCCCCACCTGGGGAGAATCAGAGGATGGCTGCGCAAAGAAGACTCGCCCCACTGTCGCCGGCTTTCCAGGCAGGAAGTGGCTCTGTGTGTGTGGCTTCCAGAAGCTGAAACAGGACAGCAACGGATTCCCTCTGGAGCCTCCAGAAAGGCACGGAGCCCTGCCGACACCCTGACTTTAGCAGACTGAGAACTGTGTTGAAATTCTGACCTCCGGAACTTTGAGGTAGTAAGTCTGCCCTGTTTAAGTCACTAAGTTTGCAGGAGCTTGTCCCTGCGACGATAGAAAGCTAATATAATCCCTTCGAATTCTTCTCCTAGGAAAAGACCACGACCCAGTGCCTGGGCATGACACTGTGGGACCGAGCAACAGGAAAGTGTGTATGAAGCCACGAGCTCATCTGTTCACTGATTCACGTGGTGGATTTTCTGATCACCTACCAACAGGCCCGGCGCCGTGCTATGTGCCACAGGAAGCAACAGCAAACTAGAGGTCACGGTTGGCTTTCGTTCGCCTGGAGTTTACATTCCAGAGGTAAAAAAGGGGAGAAGTAAACAGGCCAAATATCGTTCCAGTGAGTGATAAGTGCTATGAGGAAAACAAAGCAGGCTGAGGAGAGAGAGAGCGAGGCTGCAGAGGGCAGAGCTGGGAGAAGCCAGCCTGGCTCTGGTGTGGAGACGGCTCCCTAAGGAACGGCGTTGGAGCTGAAGTCAGGAAGGTCCAAGCAGTTAGCCAGGTCGAGACCCTGGCCAGCTCCTGAGCCCTGGCCCTGGCTGGCCTGGCCTTCGCAAGGACCCTGCTGGGGCTGAAGTACCCCCTCCTCGCCCTGAAGCCAGGCACACGTCTGGATCGCTAGGCTCATGTTCCTGTCCTCGGTCTTCAGGAGCACGACTCTTAAGACTTCGTGTTTTTCCACATACTTTATGAACAGGGTAAAGACGGCATATCCCGGAGTCCCTCGGGGTCCTCCTGAGTGAGAGCACTCAGCGCTCCCCGGTGCTGGGACCCCGGAGACTGGAGGCGGCGGTGACTGCGACGGCCCCCTGTGGTGACAGCCGCGGGCATCAGCGACGCTGCCTCCAGGCCAGAACACGAGCGCGTGTGCAGCCCACAGCTAGCTTCTCCGCACACTCAGTCAGGACAAAAGCATCACAGTGCGGACACGGTGAGCAAACGTGCAAAGTTCTCCCGTCCTGGCCAGAGCGTACGCACACAGGCCAGGCCCTCGACTTAACCGTGGCACAGTGTCTTGCTCTGACATGTACAGGAAATAGTGAAAACGTGTCTAATTTTGAGCAAGACTGCCACAGCGTCATTACTTCTCACAAGCGCTCCTCCCACGGGTTCTTTGTGAAGGTCGCACTAGACTATCCCAGTACGTGGTGGGAGCCCGGAGTGCCCAGACAGACACACCCAGCCGGGCGCACAGCAGGTCACCGCGCACGCGCAGGTCACCGTGCACACAGGTCATTATGCACACAGGTCACCATGCACGCAGGTCACCGTGCACGCAGGTCGCCGTGCACACCCACCACCGAGTGCCTCTCCCACACCTGCCTGCCCACGGGAGAAGGGGACCGAGCTGAGAGACACGAAACGGCTCCAGCTCCACTCACTTCTGTGGTTTTATGTAAATATGTTAGTACAAACAGACTTAATGTTCAGTGAGAAAGCTTTCATGCTGCGGGGCGGGGGGGTGTGGAGTTAACGCTTCCTCGTGACAATTCTTTGATGCTGAGGATGGCGCTCAGGTTTTAGGGCCACAATATCTGGGTCTGATTTCCAGCCCCACCGGATAATAACTGTATGACCTTGAACAAGGCAGAGCTCTGATGAAGCATCAGTCCTTTTATTCTCTGTAAATCGAGGTCAAAGGTAACACTCTGTCTGTCTGCTGCAAGGGTTTCCACCGCTGCAAAACGAGACAGGCCCTGTGCACTACAGAGCGTGAGTGCAAACCCAAACCACTCACGATGCTACCAACACTCGTGTCTGAGGCAAGCGCCCTTCTCGTCCCCGTTCCCTGCCCTCCACAGGATCTTTCTCCTCAGCATGTCCCTGGGGAAGGTGGGAGCGGGTGCCACCCCACGGCAGGGGTCCCCAACCCCTGGGCCATGGGCTGGTACTCATCCACGGCCTGTCATTCAGAAACCCGGGCCGCACAGTGGGAGGTGAGCAGCGAGTGAGTGAGCGAAGCTTCCTCTGTGTCCATAGCCACTCCCCAGCGCCAGCATCACCGCCTCAGCTCCGCCTCAGATCCTCAGGCGCTAGACGCTCATGGGAGCACCGGTCCCTGGTGCCACAAAGGTTGGGGACCGCTGCCCCACAGGAACAGGCCTGCTGCTTGACAAGCCCTCCCCTCCTCGTCCTGTGCTCTTCCTCTGCTCCATAGACCTTTGTCACTTGCCACCTACAAGTCACAGTCAACCGTGCTGACAACATTCTCGGGACAAGCCACTCGCTAGAACATCAGCCACACATGGCCCAGGCGTTGGGGAAAGCAACTCCACTCTTAGGCCTTCCTCTCTGCAAACAGGGCCACCAGGAAAGAGCTACAGGACATCTCCAGCCAGTTCCCTGCAGCGGTCAGCAGGGAAAGGCCAGATAATAATTGTTTTAGGCTTCAAAGTCCTAAATATTGTGTCTAGCTGGCACATTCTTCTTTGCTCATTTTTAACAAGGTTTTAAATATGTGCAAACAATTCTTAGCCCTTGTTCCTTAGCCCTTGTTCCAAAAACAGGCCACGGGATGGATTTGCCCCGAGGGCCGGAGCCTGCCGGCTGCTGCTTCAGGCCACGGCTCTGCTTACACCGCAACACACGTGCGTGTGCGTGGGGAGCCGCCTGCTGTCAGCACAGGGTGTCGAGGGAAGCTGCTCGGGTCGGGGGAGGTACCTGGAAGCTCTGATCCCTCAGCCGTGCTGGCCCGTCACGGAGTCTGGTCCATCCTGGCAGATGGCTTCCTCCCAGCGACCCTGTCACTCCCCTGGACCCAGACTCTTCCGAGGACGCCTCAGCCGTGGGAGGGATCGGTCCACGTCTGACTCAAAGAGGGAGCCAGGCTCACAGCCCCTAAGCACGATGAAAACCAAGCAGGCGGCTGCCATGTTCCCGAACATTCTATGGCAGTTAGAAGGCCACTCTGCCCACAGCACGTGAGACCTTGTGGTAAGAGGTACTCATGACACAATCTGGCCCAGAAACATCCACCTCTGAGCCACCCTGAATATTTTATACATTTATAAGCTGCTATGCCTATTATCAAAAAAGGGAGCGGAGGGAAGTGAGGGGAAGGAAGGGAAGGGGAGAGGAGGAGAGGAGAGGAAGAAAAAGGAAGAGAAGCCACCACGGACTATTTTGCCCGGATGTTGTTAGCACAAAACATTTTTCACCTGGTACTTACATCACATCCACCCAACGCTGTCACCTAATTCAGAAGCCAAAGCTAGATTTCCCTTCATTGGTGGTTTCTTCCTTCTGTTTGCCCCTCTCGACAGAAAACTTGACTCTGCTTCCTCTTGATTTTCACCTATCTGCCATAAGCCTAGGTCCCTGACAGCTTGTCTGGCTGAACGTGCCTCTGCTGGGAGGGGCGTGTGTGGGGCGGGGGTGGGGAAGTCGCCTCTCAGCCGGCAGCTCCGGCTGTGCCCAAAGACACACGTGGTGCTGGGCGGCATGGAGCGGGACCCCAGCCCGACTCGGGTCTTTCACACAGAGAGGCCCGGGCTTGGGTTCCGAATCGATGTCCGCAGGCCAGATGAACTGAGTCCCTTCCGTGCAGCTACTAGCACTACGCCGACACAGAAGCTGGTGATGCTATTTCTGGAGAAGATGATGGTGGTGGCAGCAAAACTTGTCAGCTGGAGTCTCCACTCATTATCACTGAAAAGGGGTTGATTGTGAGTGGGACGGAGACGACTTAGAGACCTGTCCAGCGGCCCACGGTCTTGGTGAAGTGGACGAGGAGGTGACCAACAGTCGTGAAGACATGCGGCTCAGAGAGAAGAATGCTACAGAGTGATTTTAATAGGAGCCAGAGCAGACGGCCGAGGGTCAGGACAGGTGTCTGCCTCCTGCAGAGACTGCCGAAGCCCCAGCTGGCTAAGCTGGAACAAGACTTTCTTCAAGAGCAGGAAGGAAGGTTTAGGAAGCCTCGTTTGGGACTGACAGAGAGAGAGAGAAGCCAGGACAGCGATGAGGCTTCCGCCGTCCGAAGGGGAAGAAGAGAAGCTCGGGGTGGCCTGGAGGGGGTGCGAGGACGGGAAAGCCCAAGGCTGCCTGGGGGCCGCGGCCGCGGGCAGGGCCGGTGGCTGGGCGCCCACCGCCGAGACGACCAGTCGCAATGGCAGCCGGAGGCGAGAGTCTGTCTCTGGGATTCCCCTGCTCTCGGCTGTGCCGGGCGGAGATGGTCATGTTCCACCTCCAAGTCCAAGATGCTCCTGTGCTCCGCGAGGTGCGTTTACCGGCAGAAACGACTCGCCCCCAGTGGCACTGGGCTGCGACCCAGCGTCACAAACACAGATTTCCCCGCGTTGCTAGTGGAGGCGAACGTGTGCGACGCGTAACCCAGACCCAGGCAACACAACGAGACACAAAACCATCCTGACCTTCGGCACGATGCCGAGGTCCCTCACACACGGAGAACGCCAGAGCAGAGGTCCACCTCTCCCGGGGAGGACGCACTCCACATTTCTCTCTGAAAACTAAAGGGGCTACATGTAAATTTTGATAATATATATTTCTTCAAAGCATTCATTTTTAAAGTGGCCAAAATGACTAGCAACCAGGGAAAGTACCGATTTCTAAATTAGGTTCTCGGCATAATGTATACATTGTGAATTTGCATGCATATTAAATTCAGATAACCAGAAGAGCATCACATTAAGCCTTCAAATTTATATGTGCAAAAGATAGTAAATTCTAACATTAAAACTCTTCCCAGAAAATATTAACTCCCCACGTCCCCTGTGATTGTCACACAGGAAACTGAGCGGTCTCACTGCCCAGCTAGAGACGTCAAGAACCTGCACCCCCCTCACCCCGATTCTCACCATGCAGAGCAGACAAAACCATCTGGCACCATGTGGGACAGTTAAGGTGCCGATGTCCCCCAGTTTTTCAAACAATTTTTTTTACTTAATAATTTGACGGGAAAGCACATATCACTAAAACTGCCACCACCGAATCGCTAAGAGGATCTTTCTCCACTGTAAAGATGTCAGCAGTGAGGAAATCGGGTGAAATTCAGCCGACTCTGCTCTTTCACTATGGTAGAAATGGGAGATATGTGATGGTCGGATTCTGGGCTTCAGCTGGGCGGGCCGCCGTGCCAGCTACTTGGGCCAACACTAGCCTCGACGTTGCTATAAAGGTGTTTTGTAGATGTGATGACATTACCAATCTTTAGGTCAAGAAGATTACTCTGGATGCTCAAGTGGGCTTCATCCGATCAGCCGAAGGCCTTAAGAGCAAACACTGAGTTTGCAGGAGGAGGAGGAATGTGCTGGGATGTGGAAACCCGCCTGCGTTTACAGCCTGCAGTTCTGCCCCGCGAGTTTCCAGCTTGCCAGCTCCCGCAACTGTCAGCCAGCTCCTTAAAAGAAATCTCTTAATATATGCATACTACATGCACGTGCATCCACACACACATACACACACACACACACACACACACACACACACACACACACACATGCATATCCATTGATTCCGTTTCTCTGGAAAACCCTGATGGATACAAGAGTCAAAGGGGTCTCCAACTTAGACCTAACCAAGTACAATGTTATCATCGATCCTGGTGGGTGGGGAGTGTGGTTGATTTTGATTACAATGTAAAAATTAATGTATTCTCTTATTTCAAAAGTTTTTATTGACATATAATTGACATCTAACATTGTATTAGTGTCAGGTGTATATTCGATACACGTATATATTGGGAAATGATCACAGTCGACCACTACGCATAGTTAAAGAATGTTTCTTCTTGTAATGAGACTTAAGATCTACAGTATCATTAACTGTCGTCACCATGTACGTGACATCCCAGGACTGACTACTTTAGAACTGGAAGTCTGTCTCTTTTGACCACCTTCAGCCATTTTTGATTTGGCTGTTTCTTTAAATAGCCTCACCACTGCGGAGTGCAGTACTCTCTTTAAAATTTCCTTCCTGACGCTCATTTTAAAAATTTAGGGGGTCAGCTCTAAGAAGAGTAAGGGTGAACTGAATTTGCAAATGGAGAGAAGCTCAAGAAAATCCTTCTGGTGGTAGAACGTCTGCTTGGTCGTGCCAGTCTGAGGGTCCTCTTTGATGTATCTGGACTGTGAATTCTCTGTGGATGCAAAGTCCTGGCGTGGAGGTGGGGGTGGGAGGTGAATCTGTGCCTTCATTCATGGCCTAAAATCGTAAATGTCAGCTCTAATGAAGCAAATACCCATCTCAAGTGTAGATTAAACAATTTCACGGGGTTAAGGCCAGTCTGGCTGTTTCCCTCCTTGAACTTCTCACAAAGCAGCTCACGCCGCCTGTTCCCAAGCCTGTGTCTTCCCTTCTCTCTGCGACATGGAGTGCTTAGCCACACACCCAGATCCAGTTGGTGTGTGGGCACCAATGCTCCCAGGCCCATGCCTCCTTCTGTCACCTCTAACTCCGACCCCACGCCTTCACTGACTGCTGTCCTGGGGTCTCCTGGGAGCGGGTGGGCCGAGGGGAAAGGTCACAGCACGTGCAAAGGAGAGCTGGTCAACCTAACAGATTCCGATCTTTTGCAAACTGTTTCATTTCCCTGATTCCGTGACTTGCAGGCTAGGGAGAAACTTGACCTGTCCCCAAAGGCATCTGGTCATTTGCTGCGCAGTCTTCTGGACACCTTGCTCTGGTTTCCTTTCTTTCTTTGGACCGTTAGGGATACGAGGGGTTCTCCAAGGCAGCGACCCAGCCTCGACTGAAAGTCACCTGTGACTTTATTTTCTGTCTTTTCTATCAATCCTGTCCCCAAGCCCAATCCTTGTCCCTTCTTCCCACGTGCCAGCCTTCCTCCGCCTCTGAGTTACTTGAGAACTCACAGCGAGAATCATCTCCCCCAAATGTCATTTTGATCGCGTCGCTTGTTGCCAAGTGTTCCAAATGTTTCAAACATTTCTTCTTAAATTTCGGCGCAGATCTAAAAGTCCGCCAGCTGACGCCTCCATTCCCGACTCTCCTCCCAGCCGTATGCCTGCCCCTCGCCTGCCCCTGTGCCCTATCTGCTCTGCAGGCCCTTTAACGAACCCTCCCTCCCCATTACTCACCCCCTTCCCGCTGTCCTGTAAATGTCCACTCAGAACGGGCATCCTGCAACCCTACAAAGTGACACCTGTTCATCTTTCACTGGGAAAACTCAAGGTCTGATGGGTTTCCTTGGTCCCAAATAATGAATTCGTCCTGGTTTTCCACCATTCCTGACTCAGATCATAAGGCTGGGTTTGCCTCTTGCTCACAACCAGGAAATCCGTGGGCAAAAAGCTGATAACTGCCTGAGCGATCACTCTCTCGACTTCATCTGAAAGCACCCCTATTTTCACCATTCTCCTACAAAGTCTCAAATGAGAAACCTCCCCCTCAACCAAACCTTTGCAAATTCTCTTAGACTTGTAATCCCGTCTACACAAATATGGGGCATGGGTATCAGAATACACTTCCCATTGCGATTCATGCGCATGTTACATATAGTTATGGATATGTGTTTCGAAAATTGTTTTTTAAATATGTAATAGCCATTAAATGGATCAAGCAATACTCCGCTCCTTATTAAAGAGTAAGAAGTCACCCTAGCCCTTTTTGCAAATATTTGCAATTGTAATCAGGAATGCGGGCAGAAGAATGCCAATGTTTGTCAGTCATCGCTGGCAAAAAATGTAAATTTCTAAAAAAATTAAGACTCTGAAGTTCAGCTGCATTAATCTACTTCTAATGCAAGCTGGGACTATTTTCTAGGATTGTGAGTGGCTTAACATCCCCAAGACATGTCACAGGCTTCACCCAAAGGATTCAGTGCACACCATGCATTACTCCGAACCTCTCAGAGGAGGCAACAGGAAGACACAATGAGAGCGTTTGAAGAACAAAAGGAGAAATGAAGCACAGAGACCTCAGGCTAACAGTAGTGAACCCTGGAGAGGGTTTTAAGGACATGTTAGTGGCCTGAAACATAAGAACAACCAGCAGGCGCATTCA
The DNA here is from genome assembly GCA_028627145.1 of Eidolon dupreanum. Taxonomy (NCBI): domain Eukaryota; kingdom Metazoa; phylum Chordata; class Mammalia; order Chiroptera; family Pteropodidae; genus Eidolon; species Eidolon dupreanum. The sequence continues at coordinate 2,127,719 of CM053508.1, read as the reverse complement.
CGCAGCAGAAGCAGAGAATTAAAGCACTGTCATTTCCATCTTCCGCCTGGATCGCGAAGGCCACCGAACGGACCACTCTCTGTCCCCTGCCAAGGAGAGCACTCTGTGCTCTGTCTCAAGCGCCCTCTTCTTTGCCAGCTAATTTAGTGAAAGGGCGACTGTCAGTTTCCTGACTCCTCCCCTGAAACACTAACTTCCCGAGGAGCATGTAAAAGGGCCAGCAGGAAAATCATCAGCTGACGATTCAAAGCACAGGTTATATACAGCCCCTACTAAGTCCAACGTCTCCTTCTCCTTTTGTTAAAAAAATGAAGTTTGCTTTTTTTTTTCCCTGATGCATTGTCCATTTCTTTATCTTAATTCTTGAGACAAAGGGTAAAATGGAGCACGTACGTAATCCATAGAGAGCCACTGAAATTTAAGATGGAGACCGTATTTCTACAGCTGTATCTGTTTTACTGTCTCACCTCATGAAAACCGTTGAAAGCAGCTCTCTCCAATGCCTGGATAAGTCAAAAGGTCTGGAAAGTCTAAGGTGACCATATGAGAGATTTTTTTTTTTTTAAATGAGTTTCTATTTATACCAATTTATTCACAACACAGTTCCAACAGTTAAACAGCCCTAGGCCCCGAGGTGAACTGCCTTCAGCTCTTAAAGTCATTATTTTGGACTCCACTTCCACATCTGGAAGTCGGGGCTTCCCAGCTAACGGCTCCTGGCATACCCCTGCGCTACAAGTTAAGATCCAGGTTTGCCGTGAGGCGCTGACACCCCTCGGCCACAGGGAGCAGGTGGGGCCAGCGGCAGCTGGTACCTCGGGACAGGTCACACCTGGCCATCTTGTTTCCAGAGACACAGCACTCACTGATCTGCAGAGAGGCGTTAAACTCACCCCCAAACACTGGCTTCCACAGGCTGCTGCACGGGGCTCCACTGGCCATTGTGGGAAGCAGCCCACAAAGCTGCCAGAGGAGTTCTCATCTCAGACAGACAAGGCACCACAGGCTGAAGGCGTGGGTTCTAGAAAGTTGGGGAGGGGGAACTGGCGGGCCAAGGTATAAGGAGCGGCTTCCCACGTACTCTCCTTATAGGTTTCAGATCCTTCTTCCCATCTAAGGCGAATGTGATCTTTTATCGGCATCCATGGGGTGACTGCTCTTAGGATGAAAGCGGCTTTGACAAATTAGGGCCTCGTTATTATTTTTAATTACTTCACAGGAAAAAGTTAAATGGGAAGGATCAGAATGTTGCATTTACCTAACAAAGGAAAGGATTAAAGCTATTGAATTTTTGAAATATAATTTGAACTGCTGTAACAATGAAATTTTTTGGTGAAATGGCTTGTATTCTTCTTTTTTTTTTTTTTTTATCACTACTGGTATAGTATCTGACAGTAACTAACAAAAAATTCGAAGAGAATCCTTCAAATCTTAATCAAGAATTATATTTAATTATTTCAGGCATAAAAGCAGTATAAATAGAAGGGATGTTCATGAAAGCAAGGGCAAGTTTTTCATTAGAAAATTAGAAAATATTTGATTTGGAAGTCCCATATCTATACGGTATTCCCCAAATATTGTCCCTGGCTTAGGACAGTCTCAGATGTGTACCATAATGAGGCCAAATTAATAAGCACTGAAATTTAAATGGCATGCTTACATTACCACTTCTTGGTTTTCGATTTTAGGTGTCGTCTGTTGGCCTCCTAGTGAGGAAGCTGAGGGCTCTTCTTTTATATACATGCCCCACATTCTCATCCTCCCAGAATTCCATCGCAATTCTGAATATCCGTTTTGACAAATCATCACAGCGACGGAGACACGGTTAGCAGCTGCGTCACGTAACGATCTAAGATGACATTTCCTCTTCTCGTTACTTTTCCTAACTAAGGATAAGGTCCTATATACTTATCCCAAAGCCTCCTCACGTCAATAAATCTCCTCTCAGCACACACATGTCGGGGGTTTTATCAGCTTCTCCATCTAGAAGTCTCTCCTGACCCTCTCCCCTCCTCCTCCAGTGTCCGGGTCTCTAGTCCTAGTTGGTCACTAGGCTGGCTCTTGTGGTGGGGTGCTATCACTGGGATCCTGGGTCCTCCCTTTTATCGATTTGCACTGTCATCTACTAATACACATCGCAGTGTTGTAGAGTTTCGTGATGAGGTATTTGTATCACCGTTTAATCTGGAAACGTCTATCTTTGGTGGCGGGGAATTTTGTTGAATTATTCCTTTGACAGTTTTCTGTCCTCCGTTTTCCGTATTCTCTCAGTCTGGTGTTACTACTTTGGACCTCGCAGACCAATCCTATAAGCTTCTTACTTTTTCTATATTACTTTCTATTCTTTCTTTTTTTACTTCACATTCTGGGACATTTCCTTAACTGTGTCTAGTAATCCTTATAAATTCTGTTCTGTTTCATGGTTGCAAAATCGGTCCTTATCTTTTTGAAGATACTGATTTCTTCTTCCCATAAAGTTTCTGTTTTCTCAAGTTGCTTTTTCTCTTTTTTCTGTTTGCATGTTTTAGTTACCGTCCCTCATGATGGGGACTTTCCTTAAACGTCTGATGATCCTTGGCTGTTGATCCTTCAGAGTGGAGAACTGGGGAGTCAACAGGAAGTCTGGGGGGAAGGGTGGTTGTAGATTCGAGGTTGAT
>CM053508.1:2098792-2124562 GCA_028627145.1 Eidolon dupreanum | reverse complement strand
GGCACTGGAGGTTTTACTTCTGGTTTGTTTTTTCTTTACTAGTAGAGAAGTTAGGTAGATATGAAATCAGGGACACATAAAATGACCCAGTTATTAAGATTTCTTAGACGGCTGTAACTGTAGTGTGCATACACACTGCAGAGCACTAAGCAGGGTGTTTAAGGGCAGTTTAATGGCCGGAAAGCAACTGCGCACTGAACTCGAAGTATAACTGTCAAGAGGCTAGTCTACCGTCACTCTGATTTGGTCCTCGTGCAACAAATACAAATTAACTGTTTTAATTTTAATGAAGCCCTAGATGTTCTTGCAAACCAAACAAGCAGGAGCCCCACGTGATAAGTTACAGACGTCTCTAACAAAGGATAGTTAGTGCTTGGACAAAACGGACTGGAAGAGGAAGCCATGGAGGCACCAGAATGGCGGTACCCCTCTGGACAGAGCATTTGGGGGAACCGAGCCTGTGAGCATCACACACCCCAGAAATGGATGTCCTTTGATCTGCCAATTTTCTTAGGACCAATGTCAGGGTGAAGAATGCTAAAATGATTTTTTACTGTCATATGCATTTTCTACTACCCTTCATCGTCTTATAAATCCAGGGATGTCTAAGCCGGTGCTATCCCTTGGCCATGAGACAGCCTGCAGTCTCCCCCTTGGGAATGAGGAGGCTTCTGTGGGGTCGGGATGCCTGTGAGTCCATTGCTCCAGCCACCTACTGCTCAGTCTCGGGCAGGCAGGGCCTGAGCCACAGTCAGAGTCTAGACGCTGGCCTGCCCACAGCTAGCGCTAGCCAGGGGCTGACAGGAAGTCACGGGCCCTAAAGATGCCTGCTTCACTCCCGGAAGGAAATCCCACTGGCCTTTGACCTCTCGCAGCAGAAGGCTTCCTTCTGTTACAAAGAGGTACTCCTTTCTTGGAAGTAAAAGTGACATGATCTGAAAGCTCTACACTTACAGAATAAGAGGGCTTTCTAAATAAACATCTCTAAAGAGGATCATTTAAGCACTACCTTGAGACCCGTATCCTTATATTCTATCAGCAGTCAAATCTAAACACTCAAAAGATATACCTTCTAATGATTTTGAGCTAAAGACACATAGAAAAGAGAGAAGACCTAACTAGAGCAGATCTGTTTCAGGAGAGTGTTTCTAGATTAGTGCTAGGGAATAAGACATTAATAAGTGCGAATACGAGGTGATGCAGCCGGAAGGAAAGACTGGCCTGCCCAAGTCTGATTTAAATGGTATTGAATGAGCTGGAAAGAGATCCTGAGGTACTGACACAGGCAGCGTGTAAACTGGCAGTTCGGCCCGCGATGCCCACAGAGAATGTGGGGCTCACTCACACAGAGGCTTATATTTTATAAAAATGCTACTCGCTTTTGCCTTTACAGGAAAAATCTTATCACATATATGATGCTGTTTAACTTGGACTACTCTGAAAGTAAGAGTTCACTGAGGACAAGGGTCAGCATAACACCTGCCCACCTCTGGCCACTGCCCTTAGCCTCTGAAAATCACAGTCTTTGCCATTCACTCATTCAACCAATATTAAGCAACAGGCACTGTGCTTGTCTCTTTAGGGGTCAACCAAAGGAATTAAGCCTCCTTCTCTGAGACAGGGTCATGGGTGGAAGCGTGTATTCCAAAAAGATGCTGAAGTCCTAATTTCTCATATATGTCAAGGGGACTTTATTTAGAGTCGACTCTTTGCAGAGGGTTGAGTTATGACGAGGTCATGAAAATAGTCCCTAATCTGATATGACAGGTACCCTTATAAAAAGAGGGAATTTGAACACACAGACAGACAGACATAGAAGGAAGTCAATGTAAAGACACAAGGAGAAGATGCTCATCTAAGGCCAGGTACACCCGAGGCCACCAGAAGCTAGGAGAAAGTTCTGAAACATATTCTTCCTCAAAACTCTCAGAAGGAAGCAACGCTACTAAAACCCCGATCTTGGATTTCCAGCCTCTAGAACCGTGAGATGAGTGTCTGTCGTTGCGGCCACCCAGTTTGTGCTAATTCGTTAGGGCCACCAGAGAAAACTAATACAGACTGGGTCACAAAAGAAGTGCAGCCAATCACGAAATCGCCACGGTGGACAGAACTCGTCCTGTGGCTCCATCTACAGAAGCTCTGACTCAGTGAATGAGGCCAGTGAGGTCACTGGACCACAGGGCACCACCTTCGACACCACCTCCCACATCAGCTCCATCAAAAAAAACAATGGTTCAGAGTCTACGCAGAGGCCGACCCAATGGGGACTGTTTAATCCTCTAAAAAGATGATTAGAAAAAAAACAGAAGCAATAAAGGTTAATGGAAAATTAATCTTGGTGACCCATTTGGGTAAATCAAAGTTGTGAGACATGCATTTATTTTAAAAGAAAATGCCAAGAATATTTAGAACAGCAGCTTCAGATAAAGGGACAGAGATAAGACTTTAATTAGGAGAGTCTTCAGTATTCCCATATTTACATAACTATTGAAAAGATAAAAGCCTTCTGATAAGGTAATAATGATGAACCACAGTAATCATTCTACCTTAACTCTGTAGGAGTGGGAAAGAGAGTTCAGGTGACCAGCCCTATTTCCTTACTGGTTGTTTACTGGTTCGTCGCAGGTGCTTTGCTGATGCGCCCAGGCGCACGTGGTCACTGAGATGTGACAGGCCCTCTGCGCCCCGCCCGGCACACGTGAGTAAAACACGCATCGGAGAGTGATGTCAGTGGGACGACTGAGCCGAGTCACTTCTCGCATAGTGACAAACGTCCTGCCCTGAGTCCCGCTGGTCACTTGCTGTCCACGTCAGCCTCTTACCTGACCACGGCGAGCTCTCTCTCTTCCACGTGTTATAAACACGCCATCATGCTGGCCGCAAAGGACCTGTAAAATAAAGGCCGTCCTGTTAGAAAAATGCTTCGAACATCCAATTCAGAGGGCTGTTTGGACGCACGTAAGCGGTCCAAGGCTTCACTGGCCAAGTCCAGGCTGCGCACTGCCCTCTCCCGTTTCTAGCTCACTGCCCTGAGAGAAGGAAGACCTCCACATGGTGCCAACCTGGTGACAACCGGGAAATACGAAGGTCTCGTCACGGACACAGCCTCGGAGCCGTCAATCAATCATCCAGAGAATATTCCTGCTTTAAAAGTGGTCCTTGTCACTAAAGCAGCTAGAGCCAGGGCCTCCCGATCTGAGAGAGCCTAAACAGGGAAAGCTCTTGGTTCTTTAAGGTGATACAACCTAGCGTCCTTAGAAAGCAGTTTGGGGGGCCTGGCTTCTTGCCAGTTTCCCGGATGAAAGAAAACATCAGGACTTAAAACTTAAGCCTGGTGGAAGGACAGACAGCACACACAGCCCGGGATGGCAGCTCCCACAGGGGAAGGTCGGCACAGATGCCAGGCCGCAGAGGAGGGCGCAGGCCTACGACAGACAGCACCTGAACCACACCTGCGGTGCCGGGAAGGCTTCCCGGGCTGAGCTTCGTAAAGAGAAGAGGGAAGATTTTTCGAGAAGGTGCCCTCCGTTAGGCACAGTGAGTGTGGTGCTGAATTGGGCCAAGTACCCAGACCAGTAACGAAAGAGTCAGCTACCTTACTTAGAAAAACTATGCGATCATGATTTCCCAGTTTTTGGGTTTTTTTTCCCCAACCGCTTTGAATATTTGTATGCACGAGCTATAAACGCGGCAGCCCTTGGCAACACTTCTTTCCCTTTTCAAGTCAGCTACCTTGTAGACAAGGAGGACTAGTGACGGAGAAACAGTGACCCAGAAGTCTGCGGAGCCCTGCAAGGGGCAGACGTGACAGAACTGTGCCTGCCCATCTGCGATCCGACCACACAGTGCCGATGACACTGCATCCCGCCACACGGGGACCAAAAAGAGAACGGCATTAAAGTCAATACAGGAGTCAGGGAAACGTCTTCGGGCAGGGACACTGGCTGTTTGGCAGGTGTACCCCTGGGAGCAGCCGAAGGCTCTGTGTGACCACCGCGTGGGGTGCACTCCCCTCTCCCACCTGTCTGTCCCCCTGTATTTGAGTAGCCCTTATCCCGTCCCCTCCCCCCTCACTCACTCACTCCTGGGGCCTCTGGCTCGCTCCCCTACGACCTGCAAGGGCCCCCCCATCTCTAATCCAACCCCTTCCCTTCCCACCGCCTGCTTTTGTACACCCCCCTGTTGTGAGAAGCTGGAGACAAGGGAGAGAAGCAAGGACAATCAAACATCACTCTTCTTCCTTTCGCTTTTCTTCGCTAAGATCCCCTCACGTCGATTCCCCTCTTCTTCGCTGTCTCCTTCCCTAGAGTCTCCTCTCTGGTGCCAGCCTGCGGCCAGGCCTCCCGAACCCGGGGCTCGGCGAGGACGGCACAACCTCAGGGCTCCTCTGCGGTCCCCCCGTCATCACACACGGCGCTCCCGGCGCCTCCCGACCTGCTGCCAGGCGGACAGGACCGCGGAGGAGGAAAAGGGCGCTTTTTAAAATGTATCACGCTAGCATTTTCTTAGCCTATTTTAAAATGTAAAACGATCCTGGGATCTGTGGCTGCCGTGCTCAAAGGGGTACAGAGATGCCAAATAAACAGGGAGATGGGGTCTCGTTCCGGAAGTGCAATCCCCCCAACCCACCCGAAACCCCACCCTTTTGCCAGTTTTATCCCTCTCTGTGCAAATCCCAGGAACCCTCCTGGAACGGCTTAAATGAGCCCCATGGCCAGCCCGAGGCAGATGAATGACACAGCGGAGCTAACGGGCTGCTCCCCGACAAAGACGCAGGCGGCAGGCGAAAAGGCTCGTCCGATGCCCCATCGGGGACGCCTTACAAGTAACGGCTTAATGATGACAAAGAAATTATTGTAATAGAGAAAATATCTGGTACCACTTCCCACATGAAATGCGCTCACGGAGAACTCCAGGGAGGAGGCTGTGATATGGCAAACCTCGCACGTACTTTCTGAATCGAAGAAAAGCAATGTGGTGTTCTTTAGGTATTTCACTCTTTAATTTTCCATCCCCACGAACTATCTGCAAAACTTGGTAGACCGAATTTGGTTTGCCCACCCTTTTTCCCAGTACCTAGGTGTAGTATATGCCACTGGCAGACAGTATGTTCCCCAACTATCTGATGAATGAATGAGTTAATTAATCAAACAATTAACTGACCAATCAATATAAGGCGAAGACACAACCGAATTAAGTAGCTGGAGGAAAATACTATCAGACACTAATACGCTTTGGAGAAACCTTCTAGGTTTTTAGTGTTGTCACCTAATCATAAGGTCAACATAGGGTCTTGGATGTAACTCACCTCCAAGAATTAGAAAGGAAAGAGGGACGCTGAGCAGTCATAGGTGACAACTAACATTTTAATAGCACATAAGAAAATAGAAAAACACTAAAAAGCAGACGAAAGTTCTCAAAAAAATGCAGGGGCCTTGGATAAATTATTCAATCCCTCCATTTCCTCCCCCTATACTTAATCCCTCCCCTATGATTACCGATGGCCTCATCACACCATCACATTTCTTCAGTGGTTTCTGAGTCATAGTAGGTTGGTGAGGGCCTGATCACAGGCCACCAAGATTTTCTAGGCCGAGAAAGCCTCAGAATGGATTTACTCCACAGACCAGGAAAGGGATTGTAATCCCACCTTAGATGAGGGGACGAACGGACCTAACAGGTTGAACCGTGGCTGACGAGAACCTTAAGAGTCCCCAGCCTTTCTGGATTCACCTCGGAATTCGGGGACCAGGTTAGCAGTTCCCCAAAACAGGGGCTGCAAGTCATTACATAGCAATAAACCAAGAGTTCGGAAGCACAGTCGCCCTAGCCAGCAGTGGTAATGTGTTATATCTTGTTCTGAATTCACTTCGTGTTCAAAAACGATGAGAGGTTTTTTGACACTAACGTCATTCTCATCAGTGGACTGAGATGGTGATGCCTCCAGAAAAAAATCTCTTCGGACCCCTATCCAATCGATCACGTAGAGAGACTGTCTTGTGTTAGCTTTCAACTCTATTTGAACCAGTTTTAACAAGTGCCCTAAGCTAGCATCTGAGAAGAAGGGTTTGACCCTTGAAGAAAAGACTTTGACAGCTCTAGGACATATGCATTTTAATCTAGAGAAGGAAGTAGCTTAATGACCCATTAATGGAAAAAGAAAAAAAAATAACTCTTCAAAGACAATCCCTGGAAATTTTATGTCACTTTACTGCATATCACGAGGTCAGCTTTGTTACTATCCAACAAAAAGGGTTTTCTAATAATAAGGAATTGGAGAAGAGACAGCATGGTTTAATCTCCCCCAGCCCCCTAAATGTCGTTTTGAGGTTTTCAGCTATGTAAGAACCTCAGCTCCATGATTTGTCTTGTCTATACATCATTATAAGTATTGCTAGGAAAAAAAAAAAAAAAAACAGTTGCTTTTGCCATCTGCATTCACTACCTAAAATTCCAGAGCTATGTTTTTGTTCTGGGGTTGTAAGAACGGCAAAGAGAACTACAGAAAATATGCCACCTCCCAAAACCGGTTCCAAGTGCCTTCTGCCCGCCCCCCACCCCACGATTCACGTGACAGCCTCGCCACATGAATTCCCTGTTTGGTCTCACCAGAGTCTCAGCATCCGTGTACCACCTCTATTCTCCTCTCAGTAAGCTACTGCTTTCGGGAGAATAAAGAAACGCTTCCTTCCATAACATTTGTGTGTAGATGTGTGTTCATCTCCCATGTCGTTTCCAAAGTAGAACCCAAGATCGAGTAGACAGAGCACACAAAACAAGATCGACAGAACGAACTTAGAATGAGGAATGGGTACCCCAACCAACACCTCCTCTCTACCCGAAAAAACAATCCAGATCCGCCCAAAGGCTCCATTAAGACAAAGAGGACTAGGTGAATTCAGCTGTGAGGGGTCACCTCGCGCATGTTCATAGTTTACAAGGATAAAGCGATTACGGCTTCAATCGTTCATGAATAAAGCCTCTTTAACATTTCAATGAGAACATTAAACTCGGCTTCACTTGGTTTGGCCTCCCTAGAACGTCTGCTAGCCTTACAGAAAGTTTCCTTAAAAAGCAGTAATGGAACTGCAGGCCTCTCTGTGCCCCGCGGGGCGTGACTGGCCCACAGACACCAGCTGCGTTATTTCCGCCCTGAACCAGCCCACAGATTTTGATAAGACTCCAGTTTGGTAAATGAGAGAAGACATCTAAAGAAATACCTTCATCGTTGCAGTATCTGTGTGCTACTGTGCGCGCTCATGTTATATCTGACTTGTCTCCTAATTCGCTTTGTTATGTTATATACACTGCGCTGAGTACAATGTGTGACTCCATAAATGTTAAATCATACTTTTCTGCTCTTTTCCCTTAATCATTCTCTACTGCCTCTTTTCTCCCTCGTACCGTGACTGATTCCCGCCGAGGCTACCAGCTGCCATCCTCCTGGACACCCATTAAATTCAGCAGACAACCAAGAAGCTCCAAAAGCGAAAGGTGAACAAGAAATAATTGTCAGACTCAGAGACTTAACACGAATATCTGCCTCCTCCTCTGAACGAAGCCCAGATCGGTGTGCATGAAAGAGTCTGTCGCCTGAAAACCGAGTAGGAGGGAAGAGCAAAGCGAAGGGGATGGGTGTTCGGGTCGCTCCTGCATTCGGCTCTCGGAACGTGTACTGAGCAGGTCCTATGGGCCGAGGGCTGTTCCGCGTGATGGGTGCACAGCCAGGGAGGGGACCCCGATCACTCTCCCTCAGATCCAGAAAGAGACAGGCAGTAAACAAAAAAAAAAAAAAGAAATGTCGGCGGGTAGGAGGTGCTAACGTGGGCAGTGGGACGGAGGGGCCGCTTAAACTCGGGGGGCGGGAAAAGCCACGCAGAGCCAGAAGCCCCAGGGGAACCCCCGCGGGCACTTAGGGCCGTGGCAGAGCCGTGAACCCGTGGGGCCCGGCGAGGAGGCCCATCTGCACAGCTCCGGGCTGCGGGACTCCAGGGCAATGACATTCGGGAAAAGGTAAGACCATGGAGACGGTGAAAATACCAGTGGCGCAGGGGTTGGGGAGAGGGAGGGAAGGACAGGGGGGCACGAGGGACCTCTAGGGCAGTGACCCCCGTGTGCATGATACCGGCATGGTGGCATGGGTCATTCCACGTCTGTCCGAACCCACAGAACGTTCCGCACCAGGAGCGACCCCTGGTGTACGCCGTGGACTCGGGGTGCTGACGCCGTGTCGGTGCAGATTCCTCGGTGTGACACACGTCCCATCTGGAGCCGGGTGTGCACGGCGGGTGCATGGGGTGGGGGGGCGGGCAGGAGCCACAGGAGGACTCTCTGGACTTTCCACTCAACTTGGCTGTGACTCTAAAGCCACTCTAAAAAAATTAAAGCGCTGGGGAAGTGGGGAGTCCAGGTCCTCCAAGATAACCCAAGTTCGGCTCGACTGATCCCTCCCTTCGTGTGAACAGGAAACACATGAGCGTGTGGTACGTACACACGCGCGCACACTCACAGACACCCGCAGGTATACCTATCTGGAGATAGGTGGATACGCACAGGGTTAATCGGTGCTTTTTGCAGTTCAAAGAGTGTTGGTATCATGTCAACAAGCTTTCAGGGACCACAGCGAGTTTGTTGTCGTCGCGACTGCTGTTCTCTTTAACGTGAAAGGAAGCTGAGGGCAAACGAGGTGGAGAATCCCACCAAAGGTCACACAGCCGGTCATCGGCAGGGCTAGAGCCAGGGACGGGGTGTCCTTACAGGGAGCCTGGCCAGCAGCGCCCTCCCCGTGCGAACTCGCCTTCCGGACGAGGCGGGCGTGGACGCGCTGCGGCCACCCGTCCTTCAGCTCGTTCTGTCTAGGTGCTATGTAAATAATCGAGGAGAGGTGGCTGAGCAAACGAGAAAATCAATAACACGAAAGCAGACCTCGCAGAGGGCGAATCGAATATTAAAGCGCAGCGTGACACGGGTTTTTAAAAAGAAATTTTCATTATGAACGACAAGGCCTCTCAGGCACAAGCCCTGCTCCGTGTCACACAGATGGACCTTCCCCAGAAGTGTGCCCGTGACTCACAGGCGTGACAGCACCTCTTCATACACCTCACCTGGGACTCCTCACCTCTTCTTCGGGTTTCTCAAAGCACAACAACAGCACTGCACACACTTTAGGAAAAAAAAAAAAAAAAAACACTAGAAAACCGAAGAGAGGACTAGTCAGGTCTTTGCGACATTAATTAAAGACGTAAAATCCAACGAGACGGAAGTAGCACGAAGAGAATTCGGGTCGCACTGGAAGCAAATATGGGGGGGCGACTGCGAGGCCCGACACACGCTTACTCCGCACGCTGCCTGTGCTCGTTCTGGAAACAGGCCCCGTTTCCCGCCGCCGGGCTCGCCCTCGGGGCTGCGGGACCCCGGCCACGGCACCCCGAAGGCTGAGAGGGTGGCGGGGCGGGGTGTCTGCTTGCGTTTGCCCCCGCGAGTCAGACCGTCTCTGTCCTCACTGATCACGGTTGTTTGTTTGTTTCCTTGTTGATTGGCAGACTCCCCCGCTGCTGTTTTTCTCTAATCATGTTTTTGCAAAGGGCCCCTGCGCTGCAGGCACAGCCCCCATGGACAGACGACATGGTCACAGCTGGCGATTCCCGTGATAACCAGACTAAGAGGAGCCAAGGAAGGGGCTGCAGGAGACGGGAGTTTGAGGTGTTGGTCCGCTGTGCCCCGGCCTCCGACCTGGAGATGTAGAAAACCACTTTCCAGGGCTAAAATCGTGCTGGTCATGGGGGTCAAGATGGGACTCACTGTCCTTCGCCACTGATGTCCTGACCAGATGCTTTCACAGAGCTACAGGAGGTGGACGTGCCCTCTGCACACACGCAAGGAGAAGCGGCCCTCGCCCTGCTGGGTGAACACCCAGGCGGCCAGCCCCCGACACTGGCCGTGACCCGCCCACATCGCAGCCACCCGAGGCCTCGCCCCCGTCCGTTCTGCCCACGGAATCCTTTTGACTGCTTGGACACCACCGTTTTCCTAACTGTGTTTTTTCAAATTGTTAAAAATGGTATTCCTTTTTTGATAGTGCAGTGATTGAGATTTGCAAAGAGAATGCAGGAAAGACAGACGGCCAGGGTGGAGGCAAACCGAGGGTAACTGATGGGGATCTGACTCCGAGTCTGCTCCTGGGGAGACTCTAAGTCAGTAATTAAGATGGACAGGTGACGGGAGGCCTGGAGGCGGACAAGCAGACGAGGAGGGGGCGCTCAGCGAAGCCGTGGAGTGGAACCCAGGGCGGCACCCAAGGTGGCAGGCCTTTGACACCACTACAGGACACCTTACAGGTCACCCTAGAGGCCCGAAGCACACGGCACCTACCAATCGCACCTACCACTGGAAACAACGAGGAACTGAGTAGGCAAAAATGAGGCAAAGATGGCTGACGCTCTGCTTCCTTTAGAGTCCAAACGACCTCCCTGCATTTCTATTTTTCTATGTTCTCTTTCCCTTCACAGCTTGTGCTCGGTGTCAAATGCCCTACTGTCCTCACAGGACACCTGAAACCCTAGCCTGCCACTGATCATGGCGATGGTCCTACGAAGATGTGTACACAAGCAGACGCCACGACTTCTTTTGAAAGCATTTTTCACATCTGTTGTATCATCTGATTCCCATAGGAGTAGGTGACATAAACACTATTAAATAAATAGATCCAGGTTCAGAGAGACTTAGAATCGTGCACGATGCACACGAGCGAAGGAGCCTTCATCCGGACATAGATCTTCTGACTTGAGAGCCTGCGGGGTGCTCCCTAGAACACGCCATTAGTGTGTTTCTCGTTTTCTAGCTGTACGTGCTGATAACTTCATTATTGTGGACTTCACTAATTCAGAACCGGTGAGGTAGTCAAACATCGTCCGATCCCCCCGCGATGGGGGATGGGATGCTGGATGGGGGAGCTGTCACCCGAAGGTGGGAGAAAAGAAAGCTTTTGCCTCTGCTTCATCGTCAGCAGCAGCGTCCCCAACTTAACACGAATATGCAATCTAAAAAGAGATGGATTTGCTTACTATAAGTGATTTCATTGTTCTCATAGCTAATTGATGCTTTTTTTTAATTAAAAAAAAAAATCCCGTCGAAGAGGTCTGATCTTTAAGAAATAGTACTCAGTCTACAAGCTAAAATAATAATAAAAAAAACATGGTTTTATCAAGTATGCTTATTATTAACTATATTATCCTATAGTTCAAATTTTCTATTCATTCTTTTCTGCCTTTCCTTAAAGAGTCCAGCATAAAGCTGTTTCGCAATGTTCACTGAGTGGATGAGTGGATGAATGAATGAATGAATGAATGTGTCCATCGAGCTGCACTCCCTGACAGATGAAGAATAAAATACCACTTGCCTCAGACACCATGGAACAACCTTCGCTCTGGACCCGCATAGACGCAGATTCAAATCCTGCTGCTTGCCAGCTACGTCTCTTGAGCAAATTACCTCACCTCTTGACCCTAGGCTTCCTCATCTACAAAACGGGAATCACACTGAGACCACGAGGCATTGGTATGAGGACCAAATCAAGCCACAGACTTGGCATGTGGCTTAGGCTGCAGAAGTTGCTACAGCGTGTTTATCCTCTGCCCCATTCCACACTTAGCGTGACTCCTTACAAACCAGCCGTTACGATGGTGCCATGGCATACAACACCCTGTTGTAAAGCTAATGGCTAAACATCGACTGTGTTCACAGTGATGGTCGGGTGCCCTCCACTCACATCAAACTTATCTATTCATAGTCCAGAGATAAGTCATCGTGCATAGCAGGTGTTCAACAAATTCTGATGACTTTTGAGTATATATCCCAGTTGAGTGAAGCTCATTCTTTCATGCAAAAAAAATATTCTTTCTACCTGAAAGTTTTCTAAAATACGTTATGCACTTAACCACTTTGCCAAAAGAGAAGGTTGAAAGAACATCAATCTTTTTTTTTCTCAATTTAGATTTAGGATTATCGACATGAATTTGTTAAGACTTGGCACTGAAAAGTTACAATTCTTTGGTGGCTTTGTAAGTCAGTAGATTTGCTCTCACTAAATGTTCTCAGATTCATATGCTGTGATCATTCCTTTCATTTCTTCCTCTGGCCAGCAGCTTCAGCTCCTGGAAGGCATGAGACACTGGGGAATCAACAAGACAAAGTCCTTGTCATCTTCAAAGAGTGGACCAGAAATCATTCTCAGGTATTTCTCATCTGTGGCCTCTTGACACACATGTTTGCTACAAGCTTCAAGGAGGGCCCATCTTTCTTAGTCCAAAGAGGACTGCTCTGTCCCTAAGGTCTTGTTCATGCCAGGCACTCAACAAACATTTACAAAGTGAATTAACAGAGTAATTACTGTAATTACTGTTTTCTATTTGGAGGCTTTGCTCTAATCCGTGACTAGCCCCCTTACTCATTTGGGGCTGTACTTTTTCATCTGCGAAATAAGGCAATTGGATTAAATCATCCCTAAGATCTTTTTGAACTTGAATCGTCCATGATCCTATACTTCTGGCATACAGATACGCTCCAGATGATACAGTTGCTGGACACTGAACACCAGAGAAGTGAGGCATTAGAGAGCGTAATGAATAAACAATGCACCCTTTCCCCTCAAACACAGCGCTGAGCAAAAAGTCGTTATCCTTGCATCACGGCAATAAACGCAAAAAGACTTAGCTCTCCCATTTCTTTCTCTAACCCCTAATATCATATATCAGAGTAGAAATATTGACTTTGGAGTGTAAACATATTGATTTTTTTTTCTGTGTCAAATGTCTATAATAAGTAAAAAACCTCGTACCTCTCAAAAGAAGTCAACTGTGTTCAGGCAGTTTCCTTAAAGGAAATCATTTTCTAAGAATTAAATCCAGTGTTTTCACTGGCCCTGTGTTCCTAGTTATTTCTTCAAATGCCACTTGGTTCATATATTAACTTATCAGCTACATTTGTTTAAATAATTCTACCGTATCACTCTTTAAGCAGAAATTCAACTTGTTTAAACTACAATTGAACTCAGTTTTAATGGTAACTTTTAAATTAAAAGAGTTCACGAGTTTCACACAAAAAGGAAGGAGATGCTTTTGAATAATGACTCGAATATTTGTCATCCAGATCACTTGGGAGGACATGACGGACACAGCCTCACTCCTGAGGCGGGAGAGGCCTTGGGCAGCTTCCTCTTCCAGGCGGGACGGTGTTGCTTTACTTCGTTTCTACACAAATTCAAAGCATACTTTCCTCCAACACTGCGCCAAATTCTCAAGAAGATACAAAAAGTAAATAAGATATATTATCCCTGCCTTGGAGGAGATGGGGCAAGGCCAAGTGGACAAGAGCAGTGACATTGGGAAAAGACCACCTAGGATCAAATCCCAACCGTGCCATAATTAACTTGGGCAAGTTACCCACCTTTCTGGTCCAAAGTCTTTATCTGTGTAATGATGATGCTAACCAGACCCATCTCATAGTGTTGTTATAAAGCTCAGATACGTTATTACTCCTAATTAAGAATAGTTTCTGGCTCACAGTGAGTCTTCAAGGCGAGTAGCATCATCATGATTATAAGACTATCATCATTATGAACTTACAATCCATGAGTTTAAACATTTTTTTATAATTTAGTAAAACTGAAGCTATAACGGATCCTAGGAAGTGAAAAAAAAAAACTGGGAAATGATTTTTCCAACAGGTCTCATCATCATTCTTATGTCTTCTTGACAAATTCTTACAACTAGTCCCCAGAGACGTAAAGATAACAGTGAGGGAGGGCGTAGAGAAGATGTAAAGAAACAGAGAAACACAAAAAAGAAGAGAGAAAATAAAGAAAGAGAGGGGCAGACAGGAGGAGCATTTCTGAGTTGTCTAGTGACATGGGACAGGCAGGAATCGAACGGAAGATGCAGGCTTGGCCGACTCTTTTTCTTCTCCTCCCAGAAAATCCTTCCTCAAGCATGGAGCTGCCACACTTAGCTTTTCATTTCCACTTCTGTGGTTTTCTCCACACTTTTTGCCTAACAGAATCCTAGATGTAGAACGGACTTGAGATGTCACCTAATACAATCCTCTCATTGTATACATGAGAAAAACGAGGGGCCAGTGAGACAGAGCGATCTGCCTCAGGATGTACAGCTCTGTGATGGCGCCAACGAATCAAAGCTGCCTCCCTGTGCCCGGGTCACTGTGGCTCCCTTAAGACAACAAAACAAGGACATTTACCCACATGGAGTCTGGCTGGCCCCCATCCCACTCGGCAGTATATAAATTTTTATCTTGGGAAGAAAACCTTGAGAAACAGTTTTAAATGAATTCACAAGAATCTTACTGTTCTTTTAATTCAATAAATGCGTCGTCGTATTAACTTTCCGTGGCTGCTAAGCCTGAAATTACGTTTTTCTATGCTTGGACAGGTCCTGCCTAAGCAACAACAGGAAAATCAGATTCCAATTAAACAGCTATTCTCACCTGGGCCGTTCATGTGAACACACACTCACACACACACACGCACGCACGCAGTCAAGAAGCACTTAAAGGTGGAGGCCATCCTTGTTCTCTCCTGGTCTGCACTTAGGAACAGGAGATATCAAACGTTATAAGATAAGGCTTTTCTAATATAGGGACTTCAAATCATTTATCTTCCGAAAGAAAAACAAGTCGTTTGCTATCACTCCACACGCGGTGTCTAACTCAACGGCGGCAGGCGGCCCGCACGCTGTTTCCACGAGGCTTCGGGTCTGGCCCGAACCGGGCCAAGAGTCTCCTGAGCGCTGGACTTTCCTGGCCCCCAACTTTTGAGTCCACGCTGCAGGCTGAGGCTCTGCAGCCAGATCTGTGAATACCGTTTAATAATACATTTAAAAACAGATGCCGAAAGTACGTTTTCCTGTCGTTGTATGTCGGATGCATACGGACAAGTTTCTGGCTAAAACGAGCCCTGAAGTGAGGGAAAGGCCCCGGTCTGCCGACACCGGCCCGTCGTTCCTGCTGTCCACGGAGCGTCTCCTCTCCCAGGTAACGCGCCGTGTGGGGTGCCTGAGGTATGATGTCACTGTGACTAAGGGAAAGGCTTTGGCAGTCTCTCACAGTTGTGTAGACTGCAGGGACATCTGAATCTGGGCCACTAAAAATAACTCAGCTCTGTTGTCTAAACAGGTGTTTACTTTCGGTACACCAGACGTGCTCAAAGCTGATGTATGAGAGCTGTGTTTGGTAAGGATTGTTGACGTGGAGCTATGCTCTGCGACGGCTATATGCTTTGTTTCCCTTTTTTCTCCCTGTTTTTCTTTCACAGTGGACATAGGCTGGCCACCATGGGTGGTGGCCGCCGTGGTTGCCATTCTCACTCATGTGAAATTCAAATAATAGGAAAAGCAGAACCCGTTATTATAGAAACAATGGCAAAATCAAACACTGAAGCTCTGGAGTCATTGAGCTGAGATTTGAAAGTTTCTAAGGAAGAAAAAAACGGTGCTGTGTCCTCTCACCCTGCTTGCCAACCGGCAGAGACAGTTCAGTGTCTCCAGAAGCTTCTCAGAAAAAGAAACGCCACAGCGTAGTGGGAGCCAAGATCCTGGGGGAGCCAATTAGATTTAAACCACTTTCTAAATTCTACAAAAAAAAAAAAAAAAAAAAAGATGGAATTAGAAAAAAATCCTGGCGCTTGAAATGACGTTTTACGTGTTCTGCTGAGGGCCCGTGGATACCACTCAGGACGACGAGTTGTCACGCTTACAAAATAAACCTTGGGGTTTTCAGACGACAGGACGGAATCATTAGCTAGTAAAATAAACTCAGCTTCAGAGGAAGAATGTAGCACGTCGGGTCTGACGGGTCCTTCGTCCTTCATCTTTGGAACCGTCAGCCAAGACGTGACAAATCGGGCCAAGGTCAACGGCAGATACCTGCTGAGGGACTCTGCTCCGGCCGCGGGATGCGTAGCCTTAGAGGTTCCTGCAATGGTCCAGGAGAGCGAGGTTGGGGCGGTCCTGCGAGGTCCGCCCAACGTCCAGGTCCCCCCGGCACGGCCGCTCAGCGGCAGGAGAGGCTGGGGTGGGGGACTGGAGCTGTCTGTCTCCTCCGTGGCAGGGGCATCGGGACGGACCGACTCGTCACTGCTGGGTGGCATGCCACGTAGGAGGACACAGCAACGTGCTCTTTTCCCTTCCTTAGCAACTTTCGAATCTGGGCTCCACTCTCCCGGGGCCTGTGTGCTCGGCGCCCGCCGCTGTTTTTGTGATGCAGGGTCTCACCCACGGTGGTGGCGTCCCCTGGCTGCTGGGTCCCCCCAGAGCTCACTACGCTAATTCGATGGCCATTATAAGTCGGGTGTCTAACCTTTCCTAATTATATGTAAAGCATGCTTTCTCTCTTCCACAGATCCATCCCCAAAGATAATTTTGTGAAAGCAACCAGGCTCTACCCCCCAGACCCTCATCCGCCCACTCACCTTCTCTTTAGTATGACATCAAAGTAATTGTGCCCAAGAAGCCAGCAAGGAGTCAAAAGGAAACACACCTGCTTCACACACATTCCAGGACTCTGGGCGAAGCCATGCTTTCGTTCTAGTATGCAGATGAACGTTTCAATCACATCGCTTCAATTCTTCTCTTAGAAGAAATGGCATTGCCTCTAGGGACAAATACGTAGGAGGCACCAACTCTGCGTCAAGCACTGACCATACATCAGGAAGAACGAGAAGAAAAGAGGACTCATGTCCTGCCTCCCTACGTGTCTATGCAAGAAGCAACTCACCTGCCAAAACTTCATCTTTTTCAAGGTCTACCTGAGGCAGAACCTCTTCCATGGGGCTATGCCGATGTCCTAACCAGAAATAATAACATCCTCCTCACCTGAGTTCCTATGCCCTTTTCTATTTTGTATTTTAGCCATCTATGTAATTA
Source organism: Eidolon dupreanum (assembly GCA_028627145.1). Lineage (NCBI taxonomy): Eukaryota > Metazoa > Chordata > Mammalia > Chiroptera > Pteropodidae > Eidolon > Eidolon dupreanum. The sequence continues at coordinate 2,107,631 of CM053508.1, read as the reverse complement.
TCTTATTGCCCCTGTAAACCCTTCGGACAATCATATTTTAATGATGGGAAGAAGCAAAAACAAAAAAAAGGTCAGCGAATGTCAAGTTCATGACTATGATAGAGACCAGTATTTCAAGAGAGGAACCTGAAGGGGTCTGAAAGGCTTGGCCCAGCTGCGCCCGATGGAACAGCGGAGCTGAGCTGTCAGAGCGAAGGCGGAGGAGTCTGTCCAAGTCAAGGACAAACACAAGCGAAAGTCTGATGTCCAAGGACGTCTTCCGACACAGATATTTAAATGTGGTAGGTTCCAATGACCCTCTGAGTAGCCACAAAGGGCAGTCAAAGGTCCTTTTAAATCCTATCACACCCATGACAGCACCCTAACCCACACCATTCACGGGGATGACTGGGGCAAGAACACCTGTTCCTGAGGCCCTGGAACTCCCCGGGGGGCCAACGCCCTACAGAGGACAGGACCTCGTCAGAAGCGGCTGTGTCCCCATGTTTGCTCCCACCGCACTGAGTGACGTGACCTCTTTGGAGAGAAGGAAGGATCAAGAGCTCGATTAAGCCGACGCTCCATTATGCACGGCAGCTTCAGCCAGTCACAGACAGTGACGAGCTACGCCTTCGTATGGGAGTTTTGGAACAATATTTTCCCTAGATAATTACAAAACAGGAATACATACATTGGATCAGCCAAACCAAAAAAACAAACAAACGAACAAACATGAAACGCATGGTCACAGCTAAAAAGTATCATTATATAAAAATTTGAGCTTTGCAATGGTTTTTAAAGAAACGGTGTTTAGAATATCTCTTTGGAGCTGATAGTTTTAAGAAATTACTGTTCCTTCGGCATTTACTTTCTTTCCGGCCTCATGACTGTGTAAATCATGCTGTTCTTCCTCAGTTTCCCAGGATCTCCAAGGTCACTCTCTCCGGTGTTCGCTTTAAACTCAGCCTGGTGCCAGAGATTCGGTCTCAGCTTTCAGGTTCACTCGGATGACGCCGGCCCACACGGGGTCTCTTCACATTTCCCTACATCCAGATCTAGCCGATCTGCATTTTCTGCAAAAAGTTTCCGTCCCAGTCACTACCAGCTGCCTCTCACATAGCTGCCTCCCATTCCCCTGGGTGGGTTCCTGCTGAGAAGGAGCTTTCTGAGGCTGAGGAGGCCTCCTCTGTGCAGGACTCGCAGCTCCAGGTGAGAAGCTGAGGGTGGCACGTCTCTGGGGAGCCATGGAAAGGCACAGCTGAGAGTCATCTGGGCACCTTGCTGTTCGCCGAATGCAGGTATTCCAACATCTGAGCAGTGACCTGCTAATGGCCTTCATAATCAAGAAATGAGTCAGTGTACTTGGCAATTCAGACCTGAGCTCTCTCGGGCCTTAATTCAAAAAAGAAATTCAAGTAGAGAAGTATTAAAAGGTGACAGATTTTTTTCCTTCAAGTTGCTGCTGCAGGGACACCGGCTAATAAATGACGGGCATCTGGATTCTTCCGCTGTTTCCAGCTTTCTGCACTTGTGGACGTGTGAGCCTCACTTCTAGCCCAGCTAGAGCTGCTTCCCCAGCATTCCGGGGAATGACGGCACCTCGGCCCGCCGAGTGGCTGATGTTAGCTACTCGGCTGCAGGAACTTGCCACAGCCTTTTAGAAGAACCAGGGGGGCAAAGTCACCACGTGGTTTTAAACCCTGAAGTAAATGCAATCGCAGCCAACAAACACCCACCAAGGAGTGGAAGGTCACGTGGGAGACCCAGCGTGATCTTTCAGCCCTGGCGGGAGGGGCCAAGGGAAAGAGGCTGACATTCTAAACGGAGAAGCGACAGGCAAGCCTTAGGTGGTCAGACCTCGTCACGAAAGATAACCTTAAGGAGCTCTCGGGTGTGCTAGGAATTTATCTATACGATCTCATTTAATCTTCGAAACAATCTTTGAGGTAGGTGGTTGTATTAATGTTCTCATTTTTAAGATGAGGAAACAGAAGCTTTAGCAAGCTTAAGTACAAATCATCTAACTCTCCAGTTAATAAGTGGCAGAGACGCGATTTGAATACTCACTATGGATCATTTACACAATCACTGGCCAACGAGAGTTCTTTTTAATCCAGATGAGTCTAGTTCCAAAAAAAAAAAATTTGGAAGATGAAGGAAAGGGGTGAGCAGAAAAAAAAAAAAATTCTTAAAAAAAAAAAAATGACTGAGAAGAACAAAGAGAAAAGAATCTGAGGAAAACATGGAATTTCCCCAATCTCATTGTCAGTTCGCTTCTGTTACGGGACTTGAGGCAAAAGGAGAGTCTAGTGTCAAGCCACATGCATGTGTGCCCACAAAAGGCCGGGCTCTGTTCTCACCAAGTGACTCATCCCTTACAAAAAGTTTCCCATATAGACGCAAAGCTCACTCACATGGTGTCATATTCAAGTGCAATTCCTCCCCATTTGGCTTTTTCAAGTGGTCAACGCCCAGGAACTGAGTTTTGCCGCTGTGTACTCTTCCCTAGGGAGGCTGGGGAGGGGCTGTGACATCATGGGAACCATGTCTGTCTTCTCCCCGGTGACTCAACCGCATGTGTCAAAGGAGAGCTAGCTGCGGGAGTCGCTGGAGCTGGAGGCCGATTCATGGCTCCCGTCCCCACCCCAGCCCCCCGAGAAAAGCGGGGAAGGGGGCAAGGAGGAAGTAGTGAGGCAAAACCAGCCCGCAGGACAGGTGACCTCCGCCCGCGTACACACATTCTCACGTTCATCCTGCCAGAAAGAGGTGAAAGGCTTGGCCCACGCGACTGCTACGCCACAGCGCTCACCACGCTGTCCTGCCGTATGTGCGGGTGTCTGTCTCCCCAGTCATGTAAGAGCTCCCTTCTTCCCCTTAATACCTGTGTCCCACGCATTCGGTAGCACGCTTAACAATTACCTGTTAAGCAAACGGAAGAGTGACCGTAACAGCGAAGGAAGGACAAGCTGCTCGTGCGCTCTCTGACTAGGGCAGGAAGAACTGTGCCTTTGCCCCTGCTCTTCACGAGGGAAGGGGTTTGACACGGTCGCACTGCGTCTGGGGGTGTCTGGGATGCTTGGGCGCTTAGCGAACGCGTGTTCCGTGCACGGTTCCGTGTCCGTGTACCTGGCGGTTTCCTCGGCGCCTGCATTAGCCAGAGTCCGTCCTTCCCCCCCTGTCGCCACCCAGCCAGCCAATGTCATAACTCGCTCTCTTAATCCATGACTTTCTTTGGACTTGATTAATGCAGTTAGAAACCTAACTTGGGAAAAAAAAAAAAAGGTGTTATCCTTCTTATTGTAGGTTCCCGGAGGGCGGGAAGGGCAGGAAATATGGCCCGGCCTTACCCTGCACCACTGCTCACGATCTGCCCACCGCGCCTACGTCTGACGGATCCTGGATTTTTGGCAAGACTCAGCACAGACACGGCCCTTCTCTTGCCGCAGTCACAGGCGGTGGGAGGAAGAGAGATAAATAACAAGGCGGGTAACGTATAGGGCTGTGACGGCAGAAGGGACACGGGGCGCGAAGACAGCACATGGCAAAGAGATCGAGCCCGGGCTGGAGCCCGGGAAGGACCTGCCATGTAGAGCGTAAAGAGCCTCCTGAGTTTGGATCTGCAAGATCAGGAAGATTGTCCGAGTGAAAGGAGAGGAGGAGACGGAGAGATGGGGCAGAACCAGCGGGAGCAAAACGCTGCCAGGGGCTATGTGCAGCGGGCCTCACATGCTTTATTCTAAGAGCCGTGGGAAGCCGCTGGAGGATTTTACCCTGCGTGGTGATTCACGGATCTGAGTCTCAGGAGAGAGACTGCGTTGTAGGTAAAGACAGATAGATTTGGGAGCTGTATCATTAGAGCAAGCTAAGTGCAGTGATAGATAGATCTTCAACGTTTTTCTTGTTTCAAGACTGCTTTGGCTGCCATGTGGAGAACGGATCCTAAGACTGTGAGACCGGATACAGGGCAATCACTCAGGACGCCATGTCCGTGGTCCAGGTGAAGGTGATCGTGAAGATGGAAAGAAGTGGAGGGGTTCAGGAGAAGGGCGAGAAGGCAGAATTAGTAGACTCTGGCAGTCAATGGGATTGGGAGGCAAAATTCTTGTAAAGAGCCAGACAGGAAAAGTTGAGGCTTCGCCAGCCATACGATTCTCGCCACCTCTGCCATTCCGGGGAGAAAGCAGACACACCGTACTCAAGGGAACAAGTGTGCCTGTGTCCCAATAAAAACCTACGTCCAAAAAGCAAGTTTGCTGACGTCGGGGCTAAGTGAGGGATGTAGCAGTAAGAGCAGTCAAAAGCGGCCCCCAAGCATGCGGCTGGGGCATCTGGCTGGCCAGAGCTACTGTTTTTGGAGAAAGGGGCACTGGAGACGGAGCAGGGTCAAGCGAGGGGGCAGTGGTCCGTTTTTAGACATGCCGAGTTTTAAGATTCCTGAGAGACATTCCCAAGACACGTCCAATGAGCACTTCGATGTCCGATCTCGGTTTCAGGGAAAAGGCCTGGGCTCTGGGTAACGATGGACAGCCCCGTGAGGAACTGTATTATCAGGGCACCAGAATCCAGCGGCTTTGTAATACGAGGTTTAAGTTCTTTCTCACACGTGATGCGAGGAGCTCTAAGGGCAGTGGGAGGACAGTCCTTGCAGGAGCCTGACACACAGCAGCAGCCACGTCCCTCGGCCAACAGGACGAAGTTCAGCTAGCAGCACTGCGGGAGGCGTCCACGAGGCAGGTGGGGAAAAGCACACGCGTCTCCTCTCTGTCCCCCAGAGAGATCTCAGCCACGCGGCCGCCTAACTGCAAGGGAGCCTGGGAAATGCGGTCCAGGTCAAGGTGGGGTGGGCTCGGGCGGACCGCAGCCAGGATCCGCCTCCAGAGTCAAAATACATGCACAGACCAGGAAGGCGTGAGGATGAATGAACGTGGCTTGGGCAGCGGAGAAGAGGGAGGCCAGGTCCAGCGCTCTGGGGAACAGCGACGCTGGCGGATGCAGTGAGGAAGGAGGTGCAGCTAAGGAGGCGGACTGAAAACTGGGAGACTGTGGTAGGTGTTTAAAGAATGCAGGTAGCAGTGAGCACAAACTCAGTCGTTCAGCCCTGAGCCCATCTCTGATAAGCTGAAAAATGAGCCAAATTGCATTTAAGTGAAAATGGTAAATATCAGCTCCTCAAAAAAGCCAGATTTTCATTACTAATCAGATAGGCTGCTTTAGGGCTATGTATTATGATACTCATTTTTTCCATTCGCTTTTGTGTCCATAAATCAACTTATATATGTTAAATGCGTATTCTACATCTAAAAATCTGTGATCTTAGACACATATAAACATATTAATATCAATATGAATATATTCCTGTCTACACATACACACACACACACACACACACACACTCGGAGCTCACAGGATTCATTACCACAGGGCATTTCTTTTTGGCTTCCTTTTTTTTTTTTTAATTCCGTTTTCTGCGATTCCTCGAGCTCTCTGCTTTGCTCAAGGCTTCTCCTCTACCTCCCACCCCTCCTGTTTGTAAGTCTGTTCTTGGCTCTCAATGAGAGGACCAAGGGCAGTAAGTTGGATTCCACTCTGATAACGTTCTAAACACTCCTCCATTATTACAAAATACAACATTGCCTATAACTTAAATGAAAAAATGTAGGCCAGGACACTCGAGCCCCCTTCCTCACCAATAGCTGACCCAAAGAGACTTCAGCTAGGAAAAGAAGAACCTGAGATCTTGCACAATCTACCCTCTTCACTATTTTTAGAATGTCAAGTCTTTGGAGCAGAGAAGGGCATTATGAGGTTTTGTATCTGGAACATTCTTTTTCACAAAAGAACAGCCAGCCTTGCTTATAAATGTTTTCTACAAAGGCAGATTTAAGAAAATCTCCCTGGGAAGTACACAGATGATGATAAAGAAAACAAAATTAGTAACCTCTTCTACTTGTGCAGCATAAATTACTAATACACCCAACCTGACCAAGTGGCTATTAATAAGCCTGACCTTGGACACTGTGGTCACTGTTCAATAAACTTAAGCTGAAGATGGTGACAAATGCTACCCGGATTTTTTTTACTTAATGACACGCAGCTGGGAGTTCAGTGGCACAAATCATATGCACTTTATTCTTCCAATACCGTTGTTCACATTGTTACTCATTTCAGGTGTGACTCTAACTACTGGAGATGGCCTTCCAATTAGCAAAATTAATTCTGCTTTTGTTTGAGAGAGAGCAGATACCGTGTACAAGCAAAGAAAAATTTTGCAAGCAGCATTTCTGTACTAGCTTCCAGGATGAGATTTTCTGTCAGCTGCAACAAGTCTTTCTCATTGTTACTTTTATAGGGTCATCGTTATTCAAAGTCTGCTAGCTTCAGATCTCATCTGCAAAGCACATCTAGAAATTTAGCAGCTTTTGCAGGTAATGTATGAAACTGAGAAATGGCCGTGTGTTTCCCACTGGCTATGTTAAAGCTGTAGTTCTTTTTTTTAAAGGGAAAAAAAAAGTCTAGACCCTGTCAGCTAGTCCGAGGGGGCGTTGTAGGAGGGCAGGAGTTCACCAACATGCTGTGAGAAGTCACAGGTGTGCGTTCAGAACACGGGAATACACACTTCACAACCTGAACCCTCTTTCTAACGCCTTCAAATGGCAACTGAGCTGGAAGCCCATGGGTTTGGTTGGTCAGAGCCTTCGTCCTTGTGCTTCTCCTGAACCACCATGCTAACGCTGCCACCTCCTCCTCTTCGCGAGATGAACCTGTCTGCTGCATGGCTAGAGCATCGAGGCCATTCAGCAGTGCTGAGGGACGTGAACTTGGCCTTAACTCTTCCATCTGCTTCATCCATCATCCCTCAGGAAGAAGCACCGAAACAGGCCTTTTGTTTGCGCCTCTTCTCCCCCTGCCACCCCCACCTTGGCTCAGGTCCCTGCCACCCCGTGTTTGGATACTACAGAAATATCTAGTGAGCTCCCTGCCTATAGCCAAATTTCTCTAGCATGGGTGCTACAATGAAAAAGAATAAAAAAAAAATCTATTTAAAACACAAATTACACAGTGTCTGGCCTCTGCTTAAAACACTTTAACGAATACACACCATCTGCAAATGAATCTAAATTTCTCACGTGGCAGAGAGAACCCCAAACATCAGGTACCTGACCAGGGCTATGACGTCATTTCTCACTCATCTGCCTCCTATTTTACAACATACACAGGCACACGCACAGAGACACACGCACATGGGTACACACACACGCACACACACTCTGTGACCGTGCACACTCAAGTCTCTGCTTGGAACGCAGCTCTTCCCCATCCTCCCACCTGACCCTCACGTGGCTCACTCCTCCTCCGACTTGACGGTTCAGTCCGGGCTCGCCTCCCGAAGTCTTAGGAATCACTCTAAATGCTCTTCAGAACTTCTCCCCAACTCCGAGGGAACGCTAGCGCTGTTGGGTGACAACGGATTTCTGTGCCTCCGACTTGGAAGCCTGGTATCGGGTTTATGGGACAGAGGAGAGGTAGCAGCTCAGGAGCTGCACAGACCCACGGGAGCTGTGTGTGTGACGGGAGTGGAAAAGCAACACACTCAGACAGCACGCTGCTGGCGTGGCAAGCTCAACAGGCAGCGATGAGCACTTTGAATCTCTGGCAAGTACCTTTACCCCCGATTAATTCCAGGCAGAGTAAATATTTTTTAAATTGCAGAAGAGCTAGAAAATTTAAAGGACAGTTTCCATAATTCAGAAGAGAGAAGGTTTTTCCAAGCCAAAAAACTACAAAGATTAATACAACTAACTAAAAAAAAATAAGCAGATTTTTTAATTGAGGGGAAATACTATAAATTCAAGTGAAAAGATAATCAACAAATTGAGAAAAATACATATTTGGCACTTAATTTAATTAAATCTATTTATACAGCAGAGAGTTAATCTCCCTAGCACATAAAGAATTCTTGTGAACCAGAATGAAAAGACAAACCTCCTATTAGAAAAATCAAAACAAATTACACTAACAGATACAAAGTGCCTTCAAATTTATGTAAAGTTTTCAAACTCCCAAATCAAAGAAATTTTAAATGATGCTTTTCATACCAGAATGACAAAGATTAAAAACACATTCCATTACAAGAAGATGAACATTGTTGAATAGTGACAAAAAGAAAGTCCTTAAAAGTAGTTCCACATTGAATGTCAAAAATTATAACCCAGAATTTTCACCAGAATTTATCTAGGGAACATCCTAAATGTCCATCAATAGAAAGTTGCTTAATATATTATAGCAGCTCTTTATACTGTGATATCATATACCTATCAAAATCAAAGATACATGCATATTTACTTACACAGAAAGCCATGCACAATATATTACAAAAGTTTTTTAAATTGGGGTTAAAAACAATGTACGACATGTTTAAATGTGTGTTTATATGCACAGAAAGCGGAGGGGTGGAGGGGAAGCATACATTTGGAAGGCTATTTACCGAAATGTAAATAATCATTATTGTCTAGAGGTGGGAATATGGACTCCTTCTACACACCTTCTTTTCTTCAAACCTTTTTACATTATCTAATATTTTTATCAAGAGCATGTATACTTTTATAATTAAAAAATCGCCAACAATATAGACATTTCCACTATTTAAAAAGAACGATTTAACGGAGCAAGAAGACAAAAGCACGTTCATAGGAACGGAATGAGACAGCAGGAGCACGTGTCTAAAGGAGCTGCCATTTCAACTAAGTTATACCAACCTCCAGCGAACAAGAAACATCCGACAGGTTCTCCAAACCTGGCTAATGAACTACCCACAGGGCCACCCGAACCACCGCCTGAACAATTAACACTAGAAATTTAC
>CM053508.1:2082510-2098292 GCA_028627145.1 Eidolon dupreanum | reverse complement strand
GGGGCCACCGTAGAGGACGCTTCTGTGACGTCCTCTGCCTCGCTAAGGAGAGGCTCCGAAAGCGAACGAAACCGGGCCTGCGCACGCCCGCAGTTAGAGAGGCAGGGGCGCCCAAGCAAAGATGGAGCCGCGAAGGACATCCACGTGCGGCAAAGAAGGAAGAGGGAGAAAAATGATGAGACAGGGAAAACCTTCAAAGGGCACATCAGTACAGAGCCGGGGTGAAGCAGGAGAGAAGCAGACCTGGAGATCTGGGGGAGAAGGAGGGGGAAGGGTGGCGGGGGAGGAGTGGGAAAGGGGGGGGACGGCTCAGAAGAAATGGGCAGGTCATCAGGGAACCTTTTGGCCTCACTGGTTTCCAGCCCAATTTTCTTCACTGTATCACATGGTGATGCGCTATCACATATGATGCTTTGTCGTCCCATTCTTGAAAGCTCCCTCTTTTGTTTGTGGCGACCAGTATATGAGTGGCAACTCCTACATAAATACCTTGTGACAACTTTGATAAACATGTCCTGTCTGGACCCAGAAGCTCTTAAAAGCAAAGGTCAATAATATAAAACTGGAAACACAGACCCGCCCCCCCCCCAGGCCCTAATTCCTCGAGCAGCCGACGAGATATCAGAATTTCTGCAGAACGCCAAAGGGAAACACAAATAAGAAATGCACAACTCAGTGGTTAGAAAACAGGTCATGAACTAAAATCTAAACAAACTATATTACACAAAGGCATCTCTTGAAAATTTAAAACGTTACCATTTTAATATAAATAAAAACTCACAAAAATGAAGAGTTGTTTTCTTCCCCCCTCATGTTATTGAGGCTAAAAATAAAACAAAAACCATCTTAACACCGAGCTCAAAAATAGAAAATCTCAATCAACACTGCACTTTTCACAAAATTATAACAGGCTGAAAACTGCAAATAGCACATGTCAAGTCTTTTGCACACTTCACTAAAGATATATTTATTCAAAACAAAATGTCTCCCAATGATCCTGCTCCAGAAGGAACATGAGTCATATATGCTGAGACATCCTCCTCGATTTTAACCTTTTGGGGAAAAATCCATAGCTTCCAGCCATACCCTAGGAAAGGGGCTTGTGAAAAACAACCTCACAGTTTTAAAAAAAGCAAGAATTTGCTTTGGCACTTCGAGGTCTGATATCCGGCATTTTAGATGTAGAAGCAAAGACCTCATCCCAGTTGGTCCCTATAACTTGCAAAGCAATTGCGTAATGACTCATTCTGAAACTGACACAGAGACTGGGACAAACAGCACAAACTTTGCAAAGGGTAAAAAAAAAAAAAAAAAAAAAAAAAAAATCCCAGTGGATAATAAATCAACATGGTGGCCCAAGCCCTCCACGTAACATCTCATGGAAAAGGTGAGTGGCCCCCAACTACCACACGGAGCATCAGTGCAGACGGGACGTGATGGAAGACACACCAACACAGCGACAGGCCAGACAGACCACTTCACGTAGGCGCACGGCAGCATCCGGTTCGGGGTTCCCGTTTGGGGCTGTGCGGGTGCGCGCGCACCCCGCTAGGGACCCGCGGCACAGACTTGCTTTCTCTCTGTCAGGTGGAGAAAGTGCCCCAGAACGACAGCAGTGGCCGGAAGGGATGGGCTCCGGGGACTTCCTTAAGTGACGCCTTTTCCGGATGCTCAGGAACTATTCGGCTTTCTGAATGCGCTAAAAACCAGTTTTTAGAGATAAGATATTACACCATTTCTGTAGGGGATGAGGACACGAGAGATTATTTGCTTTGCTCACTTTGCTATAATTACTCTGGCACAGAGGAAGATTAGCTTTCAGATGCTACCGGTTTTGCATACAGAGATTTCAATGATTAAAAAAATTAGCTCATGTTTTGAATATTTAGAGACTTGAAGTATATATATATTGATGCTAAAAAGTGAACAATAGTTAACACCTATGCAATGAGTAATAATTACCAAGGCCATTAATTGTTCCTAAGTCTGTACTTATTTTCCCAAAACAATCATGATTTTAAAAAGCATTTTGATTTTATTAGAGCCCACGGTAAATGAAAATATATTTTTATATTCCCAAATTAGTTATAGTTTCATAAGTCTTAGATTTTAAACCAGGCAGCAAGGCAACCAACAGTCTCATCCAGTAAGGTTAGAAATAAAACCTAATTTTGAGTTAAAAAAAAAAAATCCTCAGGAAAAGATATTTTAAAAATTCACTATTTACTAGGATATATTCTTGGATATTCAGGATTATTTGTGTGATGATTTTAGCTGGGACAAAATACATTATTGCAAAGGCTCTCCCAGCAGGACGTCTGGCTCATTCCTCCATTTATCTTTTAGCTGAGGAGAAGCTTAAATTAAGTGCCAGTGTTGGCACACATTGTTAACTTTTTACTTTGAAATAGTGATCAACTCGCAGAAAATTACAAAAATAGTGCAGAGAGTTCTGTGTAACTTTAGCCCAGCTTCCCCCACATGGTGACATCTTACACATTATACTGTAGCATCGGATCCAGAAAACTATTTTGGAACGATGCTCCTATGAATTACGGGCCTTATTCAGATTTGACCCGCTTTAACATGCGTTCATTCGTTTGTATTTGTGTTTGTGTGTGTGTGTGTGTGTGTGTGTGCATGTGTGTGTGTTTCCACGCAATTTTCTCCCCTGTACAGATGCATGTAACCACCATTACGATCAAGAAACAGAATTATATCTCTACCATGGAACTCTCTTCTCCTATGGCCCCCATTCCCTCCCTGCCCCAAGGTTGCCATTAATGTGTTCTACATCTCTAGTTCTGTCATTTCAAGAATGTCACAGAAACAGAATCATACACCATCTAACCTCTTGAGGTTGCCTTTTCTTCACTCGGCATAACGCCCTTTAAATCCACCCAAAATGTTACATGTATTAACAGTTTGTCTGCACACTTTCTAGTGCATTAAAATATTGTTATCATTTTTATCATTGTACAAACCGATTTGGGGTACAAAAATATAATGTTGGGTTTTCAGGGACTGACAACACTCCTCTCAGTTCCAAGCAAAATAAAAAGGCAAATGAAGCAGGTAGAGGGAAGACAAAAGATATCAAGGTTTTACTGTTGAATCTGATTGGAGAATATGGCTTTATAACTGCTGCCGACGTTCTTCTGAAGGGTTAAACTTATCTACTGGCACAGGTGAGTCGCAAAGTCCGGGGCATGCCGTGTTCCTACTTCCTAACTCACCTCCGTGAACCTCAAACCCAGCAGAGGGATGGGTGAGGAGGCACAGTGAAATGGGTAGTGTTCCTTCCATAGTCTTCCTCCCTCAGGTGTAATGCACAAATGTTCTCTCCTCTAGAGAAACACAGAGTATGAAATAACTGTTTCACGCAACAAGTTAGTTTTTCCCTTGTCCCATTCACTTTCTGTATGCTTATTTCCTTCATTTATGGGTAACTGGAAATGCGTTTGTCCCCCTGAGTAGAGGCACTTATCAGGACCATAGATCCAGGCAGCTTCAGATGGTCTCCCAGCCACCTCTCCGGGGAATGTTAGAGGTCTATCTCCTCCTCCTGTCAGAAGACCCAGAGATGAGTCTCTTCTGAGTTCTATAAAATATCCCGAAATTATTTAATAGTGGATTTTCACTCAGTAGCTAAGACACTTAAAGTTAAATATATAATAAACAGGTGATATGCTAGGAGTCAAGAGAACTCACCTTAAATTCCATGTGAAGACTCTGTTTTGTTATTCCATAATAGGTGGACAAAAAGGAATCGCTGACTATAAGAAATACACCATGTCTACCAATTCTATACTAGCCTTCCTTCAGAAACTATTTTTTAGCTTCTCAGTTTTACATTTTGCAAAAGAAGCCTGTATCTAATGGAATTATGTTTTATTTAAAAACGATTATATGCAATTGATGGCAAAATGGTAAACTAGAACATTTCTGGTTTAGGAGTTCTGACTTCTAATAACGCTGGAGTAGCTGTTATCAGACTAACCATCTTGCTGAAAATACGTACAAACTCAACACGAAATATCAAAACAACTCTCTGAAGGCACTGAAGAGAAACCAAAGAAAGAGGAGAGCTGACCTTTGAAAGAAAGAAACCACGCTGCCTAAGATCTGCCGTTATGCATCTTTTCCCCTAGGGCAGTACAGATGGAATTCAGGCAGAAATACTTGGTCTCATTGGCCTGAGGAGAACTCAGAGGGCTCTGCAAAGTGGCCAGGGAGGGTCAAGAAAGACGAAACCCACAGAAGGGAAACACAAAACCTACAGTCTGAAAAAAAAAAAAAATCCTTGGCTGATTACTTAGCTGCTTTTGCATGCGGACAGGGGGCAAGGCTCAGAGAAAACCAGCCATGGGAAGCCTGGAAAAAACAAATAGGAGATTTCAGCAGCCCTCATCTGAGGAAACAAAATTTGCAATTCGCGTCCTTCTAACTTAGGTGGGGCTTGGGAAGCAACTTGAGATTTCCAGAGACACCACAGAAAAGCCACAATTTAGAAGAAAAGACCATTTCGAAGGGCTCTTTCTCCCAGGACTGAAGGCAAAACTAAAATAGACGTATGCTAACAAGGCTAATAGCCGGCCTCCACAAGGTCGATGTCATCATCAGGTAACACACCTGGCTGCTACGACACAACATGGAAGTATCCAGAGGAAATCAATAATCCAGAACACCTACGACGTACCATCTGCGATACCCGCATGCAATAAAAATTCACTAGATGGGAAAATAAATTTTAAAATGTGACACATAGTCAAGAAAATTCAGTCAATAGAAACAACTTTTAATGTTGGAATCCCCAAACAAAAACTTTAAAATACCATAATAAACATGGTACAAAGGTTTGAGATCTTGGAAGCTCAGCAGGGTCAGGCCTGGTTAGTACCTGGATGGGAGACCACCTAGGAAGACCAGGTGCTGTAGGCATTAAAAAAAAAAAAAAAAGTTTGAGAGAATCTGGGGCTAAAGGATGACTAGAGGGGAACTTCAGGAAAGAGAAACTGCAAAAACAGGACACATGGAAATCATAAAACGGAAAATATAGCATCCGAAGTGAAATTTTTAATGGATGGTACTAACAGCAAATTGGCCAAAAGAATGAATGAATCTGAAGTGAGGCCCACAGAAATGATCCATATTAAAGCACAGAAACCAGAAATACATAAATAAATTTGTTATTACACAGGCTCAATAAACCGAGGGACATTAAAAGAAGACTAACAAGTATGATTGAAAACCTCAAAGCGGAGAAGAGACAAATCAGGAAAAAAAAAACACCTTTAGAGAAAAGACTGGCTGAAAATCTTACAGATCCAAAACAGCAAATGGCAAATCCACTATAAATAAAAAGGAAACCACAGCTTGGAAAATCATAGTCACACTCCAAAAAGCAAATATGAAGAAATGAAATCTATACACGCACGTGCGCGCGTGCGCGCGTGCGCAGACACACGCACACACACACACACACACACACACACACCCAGGGAAGGAGATAAGAATAATAACAGATCTACTGTTAGAAATAATGAAGGGCAGAGACAATAGAATGACATAGATTTTGAAAGAAAAACAACTAAAATTCTATATTTGGCAAAAAACAGCATTCAGTATGTTTCAGTTAAAAAGAGAAGGCAAAAAAAAAAAAAAGATTTTCACATAAGCAAAGCCATTTACAGGAGGTCTGGATAAAGAGAAAGACTAAAAGAAGTATCTTAGCTGAGGTGGAATGGTACTGGATCATTTGAGATATTGAATATTGGATATTGAGATCTATAGAAAAGATGAAAAGAAGATTGAAGTAATTAATATATGGATAAATAGAAAATATTACATTTTTACTTCAATTTTTTAAGTCAGCTCACTAATGCAAAAGTATCAGTAATGGATTCTGGGTTTGATAACATCTATGGAAGAAAAATATGAGACATTAATAGCACAAAGTATACTCATGTGAGGTTCTTCCATTTTATATGTAGTTTTATAACATTAATAGAGGCAGTTTGTAATGAGATAAAGCTGACTATTGTAATCTCTAGAGTAACTATTAAAAATACAAAATATAAATAAAAAATAAATAAGATATAAAATGGGTACTAAAAATATTCAGTCAACTAAAAAAGAACAAGAAAGTAGGAACACAAAAATCGAGGGGACAAATAGAAATCAAATAGCAAGAATGCATAATTAAACACAAATATCAACAGTTAAATTAAATACATATGGAACAAATCAACAAATTTCAAGGCACAGATTGTTAAATTAGATAAAAAAATCAAACAATTACATGTTCCATAGAATTGTTGCACTTTAGATATAAAGACACAGGTTAGAAAAGAATGGAAAATATATATATTATGAAATATGACACATAAGAAAGCTGAGTTGGCTATATAAATACCAAAGAAAGTATACTTAAAGGCACTAGATAGTATCAGATAAATTGAGTTATGTCATAATAATAAAGAGGCAACTGGAAGGCCAATTCATTAATAAATAATAATAATCCAAATACATGTACACCTAAGAATTTTATATGTGAATCAAAGAATTGACAGAAATTAAGGAAGGAATAAAAATTCATATATATTATTAGAGATTTTTAACATCTCACTTTCTGGAGGTGATAAAAAATAGAAAAAATAAGAAATAATATTTGAACAATACTTTAAACAAATTTTACTTAAAATATATATAGAATACCGAACTCAACAATGCAGAATTCACATATATACATTCTTATCAGTACTTGGAAGAATATTCAATAGGACAGATTACATATTGGAACATAAGATAATTCTCAATGAAATTCAAAATATCATACAGAATGGCATCTGTATGATACATGCCCATAAAGGAGTTAAGTCAGAAATCAATAATAAGAGGTCTGGAAATTCCAACCCAATTATTTGGAAATGAAGCTACACCCTTCTAAATAATCCATGAATCCAAGGAAAAAATCATAAGAAAAATCAGAAAATATTTACAACTGTGTAATAATGAACACATAACATAGAAAAATTTGTGAAATTAACTAAGGAGTACTTAGAGGAAATTTTGTAGCTATAAAAGAAGCTTATATTAAAAAATAAGAATGCATTAAAACCAATAATCTATGCTGCCAAGTTACAAAGCTAGAAAAAGAATAAAATTTTAAAAGTGATTAAGGGACTGGCCACTCTCCCTGAAAATCAGGGAAGAAGGCAGATACTGCCTTCACCTTCTCCCTCTAGCCAGCTCCAAGATGCTTATACCTTCGTACAAGGAGCTTGTACACAAGTCTGGCACCCTAATTTTTGCAGATGCTGCCTAAGGGAAAGAACCCAAATGACCTGACTCTGATAGTTAATGGAACTTGCATTCATGAGTCCCACAGGGCTGTTGCAAAACAGCAGTAGTTCTTAACAGGCACAGAAGCACCCCCACCTTCCATCTGGGTGGAGTGCAGAGGGAGCAGGAACAAATATCCATCTCCTAGTTTGTCCCTAGAAGGAGCTGAACTACATATTTTCCAGATGCTACCCGAGGATCCAGCTACCAATCAGCCTGCATCCAGGTTCTGATTGTGGTCCTTCCCTTTGGGAGATTAAGAGGTCTTGGACACCCTCAACTGCTGAAAGAATGAAGAACAAAGAAGGAAGCTTGTTCAATCACAAAGGTTTCAGAGACAACCAGGAACTCAATCCAGGCTGACTGATGAGAGATTCACCTCCTCCCTGAGGCCACTCTGTCGAAACTAGAAGAGGTGTCTGCTTCATTTAATGCACAGAAACTACAAAATGGGAAAAAAATTTTAAAAAGTAATGGGTCTAAGATAAATCTCTAGAAATAGATCTTAATGAAATGGAGATAAGTGATTTACTTGATAGGCGATTCAAAATAATGGTCACAGAGATGCTCACCAGTGTCAAGAGAATAATGCATGAACAAAGTGAGAATTTCAACAGAGGTAGGAAATATTAAAAAGTATCAAACAGAAATCACAATTTAAAAATACAATCATTGAACTGCAAAATTCAATTGAGGGGGTCCAACTGCAGACTAGATCAAGTATAGAAAAAGGAATCGCTGAACTCAAAAACAGAACAGTGGTATCACCCAAAGAGAAGCAAAAGAGCTTTTTAAAAAAGAATGCAAAAGAGTGAAGATAGTGCAAGGGACATAGGAAATTCCATCCAATAGAACGATATATACATTACAGAGTTCCCAGAAGGAGAAGAGAGAAAGGAATGGAAAGCGTATTCAAAACATAATGGCTGTAAAATTTCTTACCCTGGGGAAAGAAATGGATATTCAGATCCAGGAAGCCCAGAGCTCTCCAAATAAGAAGAATCCGGAGAGACCACACAAACTCGTATTATAATTAAATGTCAAAAATTAAATACAAGGAGAGAATCTTAAAAGCAGTAAGAAAAAAAACAACTTGTTACATACAAAGGAACTCTCATAAGAGTATAAACAGATTTCCCAGCATAATCTTTGTAAGCTAGAAGAGGATGGGATAATATATTCAGAGTGTTGAAATTTTTTCAGAAATTGCCTACCAAGACCACTTTACCTGGCAACACTATCCTTCAGAGCTGAAGTTCTCGAGAAATAAAGTTTTTCAGACAAGCAAAAACTAAATTCAGCACCACTAGAAAAGCTGTATAAGATATGTTAAAGGAAATTCTTCAGGATGAAATGAATGATGGTAATGAATAACAGGAAAACATATCAAAGTATAAAACTCCCAGTAAAAGTAAATATATAGTTAAATTTAGAATACTCTGATGTTGTAATGGTAGGGGGTAATCACTCAAAACTTAGTATAAAATTAAAATACAAATGTATCAAAAATAAATATAACTATAATAATTTTAATGAATACAGAAGATAAAAAGATGTAAATTGTAATAGAAAAACAAAATATGAGAGTGAAAAAATGTAGAGCATTTGGATGTGTCTTAAGTTCTTCTCAGTTTGAAATAGACTGTTATAAATATAAAATGTTTATGGAAGTCTCGTGGTAACCACAAAGCAAAACCTTACAGTAGATACAAAAAAGATTAAGAAAAGGGAATCAAAGCATACCACTACAGAAAATAAATCACAAAAGTGGAGAGCTGGAGAGAAACAAAAGAATTATAAAACAACCAGAAAACAATTAATAAAATGGCAATAAGTCTGAACCTATTAATAATTACTTTAAAAGTAAATAAACTAAATTCTCTAATTAGAAGAAATAGAGTGACTGAATGTATTATTTAAAAAAAAAATCTATGTGCTGCCTACAAGAGTCTCTCTCTAGCTTTAAGGACACACATTATCTGAAAATAAAGAAATAGAAAAAGAAATTTCCCCCTTTTGGAAACCAAAAGAAAGTTGAGATATATATTTATATCAGACAAAATAAACTTTAAGCCAAAGACTGTAACAAGAGACAAAGAAAGTCATTATACAATGATAAAGGGTTAAATTGATCGATAGGATGTGCCGTCTGAAATATGTATCCATTGAATAGAGAGGCACCTAGTTACATAGAGCAAAACTGATAGGTCTCTAGGTAGAAAGAGACAGCAATACAACAATAGGAGGAGACTTCAATACTCCTCTTTCAACAATGTTTAGATCATCGAGACAAAAATCAGTAGGGAAACACTGGACTTAAACTCGACATTAGGTCAGATGAACCTAATGAATTTACAGAACATGACACCCAACAGCAGCAGAATACGCTCGAGGGCACATGGGACATTCTCCAGGGTGGATCTATGAAACTGGAAACCAATTATAAGAAGAAAATTGAAAAATGTGCGAGTGTGTGGAGATCAAACAACGTGCTACTGATAGGTCAAAAAAGAAATCAAGAGCAAAATTAAAAAATGCCTTCAGACAAATGACAATGGAAACACAACAAACCAAAACTTACAAGATACAGCAAAACAGTTCTAAGATGGAAGTTTATAGTGATAAACACCTTCATCGAGAAAAAGGAAAATTCTCAAATAAGCAACCTAACTTTGTACCTTGAGAAACTAGGAGAAAAACAAAACAAAACACTAAGCCACTTCTATTCAGTGTAGCAAAGGAAGCCCTGGCCAGAGCAAGTAAGCAAGGGAAAGAAATAGAAGGCATCCAAATCATTAGATAAGAAGAAATAAAATCGGCTCTATTTGCTAATGATACATTATACACAGAAAATTCTAAAAAGCACCAAAAATCTGTTAGCATAAATGAATTCAGGAAAGTTTCAGTATACAAAATCAATATAAAAAATCAGGTAGGTTTCTACACACTCAAAAAAAACTATCGGAAAGAAAGTAAGGAAACAATCCCATTTACAATCCCATAATATCAAAAAATTAAATACTTATGAATGAATTTAACCAAGGAGATGAAAGCTGTACACTGAAAACTGTAAGACATTAAAGAACACACAAATAGAAAGATATTCTGTGCTCATAGATTGGAAGAATTAATAATGAAAAAAATGTCCATTCTACCCAAAGCATTCTACAAATTCAGTGTAATCTCTATCAAAATTCCAACGGCATTTTTCACAGAAATAAAAAAAAAAACATCCTAAAATGTGTACGGTACATGAAAAGGCACTCAACATCACTTACCATCAGGAAAACACAAATCAAAATCACAATAAGATATCATCTCACACATGTCACAATGGCTGTGATCAAGGACACGAAAGAAAATAAATGCTGGCAAGGATGTGAAGAAAAGGGATCCCCTGTACACTTAAGATGTCTTCTGTAAGCAACCATGTTGTCTGGAGAAAAAGAAACAGTTTTACTTTACACGCACACACACACAACACAGACACAAAAACTATTGAAACTCAAAAATTCATTTAGTAAGGCAAGATGATAAAAGTCCCTTCACTAAAATCAACTGTATTTCTATATATTAGCAATGAAAAATTGAAAATGATATTTGAAATAACACTTATAATAGCATCATAAAACATTAAAACTCAGGAATAAATATATTGAAAAATATGCAAGACCTCTATACTAAAACCCACAAAATATTAGAGAAAAAATAAAGACCTACATAAATGAAGAGATATTTCATGTTGCATGTTCATAAAACTAAAAGTCCCAATTACATTACACTGTCATCTGCCCCAAAGTTCACCTATAGAATTAACACCATCTCATTCAAAATCTCAGGATTTTTGTGGCAATTGACAGCTGATTCTAAAACTTATATGAAAATATAAAGGACTTATAGTCATCAATACAATATTTAAAAAGAAGAACAAAGTTAAAGGACTTATTAAACCTTTTTTTTCTATTGAAGTTATTGTAGTGACATTGTTTAATAAAATTATACAGGTTTCAAGTATACAAGTCAATAATCTATCATATGTATACAGTACTGTGTGTTCTCCACTCAAAGTTAAATTTCCTTCCATCACCATATATTTAATCCCCTTTACCCTCATCTTAAAATTTACAAAAAGGCTACAGTGATCAAGAAAATGAGGTACTGATGTAAGGACTAATAAATCAATGAACTAGAATAAAGAATCAAGAAATACATGTGGACACATATGGCCAAGTAATTTCCAATGAATGCACCAAAATAATTCAACCAAGAAAATCTTTTCGATAAATGATATTGAAAAAACTATAAATTTGTAATAATTAATGAGCCTCAAAACATATAGAAAAAGCAATCCAAAATATTTCATAGACCTAAACATAAAAAGTGAAACTGTAATGCTGTTAGCTGTAAACATAAGAAAATATCTTTATGTCCTTAAGATAGCTAAGATCTTTCTGCCCATAAACCCACTAATGATGAGGAAAAATCTGATACGCTGGTCTCATCAAAATTAAAACTTCTGCTCTTCAAAAGACACCATTCAAAAAATGAAAAGCTAAGCCACAGTCAGGAAGAAAATATTGAAAATAGACATGTCTGACAAAAGACTTCATATCCAACACATTTTAAAATTCTATAACAATAATAAAGAAATAGACAGCACAATAAAAAATAGACAAACAAATTAAAGAGAACCTTCACACAAAAAGATGCAAATGGTCAATTAGCACATGAAAATACATTCAATTAGATATCATTAATTGTCTAGGAAATGCAAATTAGAACCACAACAAGACCTACTTATCAGAATGGTAACTGAAAAAGCCTGAGAATGTGGAGCAACTAGAATTTGGCAGACTTCACTGATGAGAACATAAAATAGTATGACTACTTTAGAAAATCATTTGGCAGTTTCTTATACCCCCACCCATGACTCAAGTTTCATTCCTAGGTACTTACATACTCCCACCCCTCCTCTCCCGAGGTAAGCATTGTACACAGATGTTTACAGCAGCTGTATTTATAATAAACAACTGATCAAAACAACTACAAGTTCCATCAGTAGGTTAATAGACAAAGTACGGTATATCTATGCAACAAAATATCGGACAGCAATAAAACAAATGAACTGCTAAATTTGGAGAAACCTAAAAAATATCACACTGTGCAAAATAAGCCAGAAATAAGAGTACATAATGTATAATTTCACTTCTGTGAAAGTCTACAACAGGTCAAACTAAGATGCATTGACAATACCAGAAAAGCCATGGTACCTGAGCTTCAGCGAAGGGCGTGAGGAAGGCAAGAAGACGCATCCTGGGATGGAAATTTCTGTGCTTTGATGTGATTGTTACATATGTATAAACACCTGGCATTAATATCAGTGCAGTTTATATGTGTCAATTATACCCTCCCCACCAGAAAGACAAATATTCTCCACACGACTTTAAAAAGCAAGCAATAGCTTGTCTGTAACAATCACACTCTTTAAAAAGGGATATAAAATTATAAAAACAAAAGGATGGATATATACCACATATATGTACATAAATGTATATAGAGAGATACATAATAACATATATATATAAATGAACCCAAAAAAAGCTAGCATAGCTATCTTAATATTTGACAAAAAATAGAAAATATGAAAAATTACAAGGAACAAAGAAACTACGTATTAGTAAAAGAAACAGTAAGTTTAGGATATAAATCCATTATGTACATAAATATACCTAATAACTTTTCCTCAGAATATACAAAATAGTAGTTGAAAAAATATGAAGAGGATGAATAAATCTAAGACCATAGTTGTGATATTGACATACACACACTTTCAGAAACTAATGGATCAAGCAGACAGGAAGGTAACAAAACAATAGAAGTTATAAGGTAACTAAGTCATGGGGATGTAACGTGTCGCGTGGTTACTATAATTAATGCTACTGTACTGGATATCTGAAAGTTGCTGAGAGAGTAGATCTTAAAAGTTCTCATCACAAGAAATGGTGCAGCTGTGTATGGTGATGGATGGTAACTAGACTTACTGTGGTGATTATTTTACAATATACACAAATACTGAATCATTACACCATACACCTGAAACTAATACAATGTTGTATGTCAATTATACCTCAATTAAATAGGTGATGGATAAAAGCGCAGAAATACCTACAAACAGAAAATCTAAATGAGAAAATAACTAGTTGTCAAACATTCTTGAAAATATTAAATGTCAAAATTGTCTGAGATAAAGTAGAAACCTTGAATTAAACAAGCATAAAAAGGGAAGATAGAATAATGATAATTTTTAAAAAATCTCTTCAACAACAAAAAAGATCAGGCTCAGCTCATTTTACCTTATGTAAGTTGTTAAAATACACAGAAAGGAAATGAGGAAAAACTGCCTCACACATAAGATGAGAACATTGATGCCATAATTATAAAACTGATCAAGACAATGTAAGAAAATCAACACAGATGCAAATATACTAAAGCAAACATTAGACAATCAAATTTAACAGAGTACTATAATAATAATGGAGAAGAAGGGGAAGAGTCATGATCACAGAGTTTATCCTGATATCCAGACATATCATATGCCTGGAAAATAAATATCCTGGTAATTCAAACATAATGTGACATCAGAAACTCTATTAAAGTAATCCATCACATTAATAGATTAAATGATAAAATCACAGAATTAGTTCAATAAACACAGAAATAACTTTTGAGAAAGTGTAACAGTGGTTCATGTTAAAAATTCTCAGACTACTAAAAATGAGGGTAACTTCTCAACAAGAGAAAGATTATGTACCAAAATCCACAGCAAGCTCTGTCTGAAAAACTTCAGACACACAATGCTACCTGCCATCACCACTTTGGGTCAACAGTACATGACCAGAAAAATAAATCAGGCACAATGATTAAAGGAGGAGAGAAAAAACTGATTAGCGGAAAGTGTACTTATCAACATAAAAAAATGAACACACTCAATAGATAAACAGAAAATCTGACCAGCAACATAAAAAAATAAAAAAAATCAATAAATAAGAATTAACAGAATCAATATCTAAATAGATAAAAAAAATAGAAAAATAGTAAGAAATTTGAGCAAGGTAGTTAAATTCAAGATCAGCTTCTAAAAAATCCGTGACACCATTCTACAAAAGTAATAACTGAGTAGAAATTATAAAAGAAAATAATATCCACTATATATATAAATTAACTTCAGAATGTACAAGACCTCTATGCAGAAACTTTAAAACTATAAGATCAGCTATAATGGCTACAACAAATTAAAGGAGAAATACTTCACACATAGGAAAAACTTAGACGCTGTTTTATCTTTCCTGCCACTACCTTCCCCACCTCCTCCTGGAGCCTCAGGGTCTCATTTCAAACTGATCTAGATGTCAGGTGACTGGCATTGACATTCCCACCAGCTACTCTCCCACGGAGGTCTGCAGCTGGTCACCCCCCAGGTACCGGCTTTCACCAGGAGTCCCAAGGCTCCTACGCTGCTTGTTAGACACCAGATGTGACAGCCGGGTACTTCCACGTCCCTCTGAGTTGTGGTCCACAGCTACACACCGGTGCACACAGAAGCACACGCTCATTCACATACACATGCACACACACGCATAAGCGCTCCTGAGTGCAGGGCGCTGGTCTATGTGGGCTTCGGTGGCTCGAGCCTGCCTCTCTGCCGGCAGCTGGAGCTGCTCCATGCAGGGACTGACCATTCAGGCTCCCCCTGAACCTTCCCAAACCAGTGGTCATAACACAGTGAGATAAGGAGGAGATGACAGGTCAAAGGAGGGGAAACCAGAAATACACCGAAACCCCAGGTAGTCACACATCGGACGCCTGATTTGAGTCCTCACTTCAACATAAGGAATCCAAAGCAGCAACCAGCCAAGGGCCCAGAGACAGCTTACCAAGGATGGACAGCCTGGGGACACGAGATGGAGCAGCAGCCAGAACTCCGAGAGACACGTCAGAATCCAAAAAGGTCTTCCCACGCCCTTCGGCCATGGCCTAATGGACCACACCAATTCCCTACCGCCACCGTGGTCAAATGAGTGGGTCTCTTGCCTAAGTCTGACCTCCTGTGTCAGGCTACTGAGGAGGTACCAAAACTCACATACTATCTCAGAGACACAATAAGTGGAACATATTTAAATTTGCTGGAATTTTCATATATAAAGAAAGGAACCTACAGCATGTTCACCTAATTCTTTGAGCAGATATATTTGAAAAAAAAAATCAAGATTTACATCTCTAACTGTAATCATTCTAAAAGCAAAACAGAGAATTAACAGGGTTTCATTTGGGGGGAAATTGTCTAAAGTTTATATAATATTACTTATATTATTATTGAAAAACACATAGATAAATCTGATGTTTCTCTCAGGACTATGTTTAAAGATTTATATATCCTA
>CM053508.1:2052860-2082010 GCA_028627145.1 Eidolon dupreanum | reverse complement strand
GGGAGGCGTGCGTGCGAGGACCTCTCACTTAGTCTGTAGGACAACCAAGTCTCAGGCTTCTGAGATAATTGGGGTGAAATCAGCTTTCTCTTAACGATCAGATCTAACTTTCTTCCTTACCGCCTTCATCACCCGTTTAGTGAACCATGGGATAAATTTGACTTTAACTCCCTATGTTAGACAGTTCCTGTATCTCCCAATGTAGAGAGCAAAGCAGAAGCGCAGCCTGGCTCTCCTCCGACAGGGTAAGCCAGGGTACCCCTTCCCAGCGGACAGAGGGTAATGATCTGGAAGGGGTGCTCACTGGGATCCTCACAGTCAAAAGCCACCATTGGTAGCCCGCTGCGGGAATCGGGCAAGACATTCACCCTTACTATGTGCAATCCAAAATCATACTTATTCCACCTAAAGTAGAAGCTATGTTAAGGGGGGAAAGTGTCACATTATATAAAACCTGTGAAGAGGCATATTTATGAAATATTTATATTTTTGTTAATGTAATTAACAGGTATCCAAATGATTCAATCAATTCCCAATTATCCCTACTAATAGAATTGATCGACGGAATAGATGGCTTAAAAAGACAGATCATATATTTTAACTGCAGCTCAGAAACCTGCTTTCTTTCTCACTGGCATATGAATGCACTGAAAATTCTTCAGATTTAATAGAATCTGTCATTTCAGAGCAGTTGAGAATCTTGAGAGTCACTTTGTCCAACCCTCTTATTCTGCACCCAAGGGACACCTAGCTTAAAATCTTTAAGGGACTTATATAGGAGTTAAATGGAAAAGTTTGGCCTTTCACCATTCCAACTGCCATCAGGAAGTGGGGCCATGTAGATGATATTCGGAAGATGTCTGAAAACCAACCAGCTGCCCCAGCTGATCTCTTCCCTCTCCCAACCCCATCCTCAGTTCAACCCTCAGGCCTCATTCATTTCCCCAAATACCAGTAACAAACACGACTGAGAACCTCCTCAGGACAGTCTTAGATTGACCTGATACTCCAACTTAAATAGGACTTAAGGTCCTTTTATCTTTCCATGGCTTGATTGATGACTTCCTTGAGGAAATGATTAGCAATTCTGATTTAAAGAAAACATTATTGGAAATGTTGCTAGCCTAGAATAAGCAAAAGGCTTTTGTAGATCAATTATGCAAGAAGGACAGCACAGCATCTTAAAAATAAAATGTGAACACAGTCTAGAAATAGAAGTACGTGTATTATCGCATATCTATAAGACTCGTTGAGAATTTGTATCCGAAACACATGAGAATTTATCCTGTTCCTGAAGAATTCCAAAGGGGATTCCATAGCCTCTCACGTCATTCCCTACCAGCTTTTAATGTTTACCTCTCTCATCGCCATCATAAAACACCTATTAAAACCCGCCTACTGCAGTTTAACAGACAGTTTATTCTAATTTTGCCAAAGTAGGTCAGTGAAACATAAGCAAGGGATACAGTGGCTCTCGAGTGTCACCCAAGTACAGCAGGAAAAAAAATTTCCCCAAACCTACCTCTCCCTAATCCTATCCCACACCCTGAAATAGCTACGAAATCATTTTTAAACATAAGAATTGTAATGATCGAGAGAGAAAAATCCTAAAGATGTTTGTGAAAAATACACACACACTGCTAGAACAGAAGGCAATGAAACAGCCTCATGAACCCAGCTGAGAAATGAGCCCACTTGTAACAACACAACCAGGAGCCAGGATAATTACAATAGAAGCACTTTATTTCGAATCATGAAAAGAGTTACACTTGATCTTCTTGTTAGCAGGGGCTGTGCAGACAGCAACATTTACTGAGAAATGTAAGGGCAGATAACAGCTGATTTGAAAGAGGATTGTATAAATCTAGTTAGAGAGCAACTTGAGAAGATTATTTTCAATTACTAAGATAACATCATGGCTCTTGGGAAAAAAAAAATGGAAAGGTTTGTTCTTTACACCACATACCGTGTACGAAATCTAACGAAACCGGGGCTTTCAAAGCAAGAGCATCAGCCAGCAGCTAACGTGCCTCACCTCCACTCCACCCGCCTCCTTCGAGTCATGTTCAATTATTTCTAGCACTTACTCATCGCTGTGAACAAAAAGTCATTTCGACGAGAGAAACAGCTTTAAAAAACAGCATCCCCTTCAGAATAATTACTAACGCTTTTAGATTTCCAAGTGCCAACTCTACACAACCCGGGAGACCTCTATGCAGGGCTGGGGTCGTGCAGGGAAAGTGTCCCTACCTGTCTGTGGTAGATAAAATGGCATTTGCTTCTTCACCTACCGGGACACTTAACTGAGAACGTCCGTCCTCAGCCCACAGTCACGTCACCTTAGCTAATACACAGGGGCGAACGCACACAGATTCACACACTCACCGCCTACAAGCTACACCTGTAGCTCTGTGAGATAACCGTGTCCCATGAAATCCTCGTCACGTTCTTTGACACACCTCGTACAGAGGGTGCTAATGATGTATTTGTGGGGGGGGGGGGGGGGTAATCCTAAATATGAAACAAAGAACTGAGAAGAATCAAACCCCGGAAACAGGAAGCCCTCTGCCTTCCCAGCTGTCATTTATAAGCCACGTGACCTTTCCAAGCCGCGTCTCCTGTGCTCAGCCTCTGCGCGCACCCCAAGGCTCAGGCCACGTCACACTGCTCTCCCGGGACATCCTGTGCTTCTCCGCGCCGCTGCCTCGGCTTTGAAGGGCGGTCACTGCCCGGGGCTCCCCTCTGCAGCCTCGCTGAGCCCTCAGCTCGAGGACTGGAGCCTGGACCCCGTCGGAGCGAGTCGCACCTTGCTGGACGAGCCTGGACACCCAGCTCACCGCGATCGCTGCCCGCGCCCACGCACGTCCTCGGGCAGCCGACACGCTGCGGGACGGCAGGGCTCGCGCCATCGTGGCCCGTTCAGAACGGCCTGGAACGTCAGGGAGCTCTCAGCAGAGGTTTGTGAAATTCGGGATGATGCAGTGCAGGAGGACGTCACAAATGAGTCCACCACATTTCGGTCTCGTCACCTTTGACGCAAGGATAAGAATTACTACCTGGTCCATTCGGAACGCATGTTGATCAAAAGATGATGTGAGGCTCTGCACATCGCCAAGGTGCCATATAAATGCACCTAATAACCGCCATTAAGACGGTCAGGTGAGGGAGTCGTCATGGACCAATGCGGTGTGACGCTTTCACATATAGTAAAACGTTATTACTCCCCATGCACACCCCACGCCTACCCTCAATTCCATTTCAATATTCTTTTCCTTAGAGAAATTCAAAATTTAGCAAAAGGGAACACATCACTGTCCAAAAAAAAAAAAGTTATTGTAACACGAAAACTAAATATCTAAAACTGAGAGATTCATCATAGTCACTTGACATGGGCTTCTGCCATTGAGTAGCCACGTCTTCCTGCATGAATGCATGACCAGAAAGATCACACCGACGTAGAGTGAGTCCAGACACACCTCGTTTCACCGTGCCTCGCTTTCCCGTGCTTCACAGGAGTTGTGTGTTTACAAACTGAAGGCCAAGACCCTCCACCAGAAAAAAGACTGACTCGCGTCGTTGCGGTGGTCTAGAACTGGGCCCGCAGTATCCCCGAGGTCTGCCTCTGCCACTCCACGCTGCCACCTCCAAACTTTGCGAAGCGAAGCCGCGTTCTTCTGGGAGAACAGGTCCGCGGCACACAAAAGCGTTGAGGCAGCTCTTTGAAGAGAGAAAGATACCTGAGGGATTTTGAAAATGAGCAACAGCAAGATAGCGATCTCATATTTCAGCTGTAGGTAACTGAGGGTTGCATCTTAAAGGTTTCTCTTCAAACACCTCTGTTCTTTCTAACCAAAATACTCTCTTATCACAAAGAGAAAGAATTCTCTCCTTTGATCTAAACCACTGCCGTAACAATAAGAAATCCTAAAGCAGTTTCGTGAGCTTGAGGAAGCGTAATGTCACAGCCATGCCCTCGGGCCAAAGCGCCATGCCCTCGCCGGCCCTGGGACCATGCGGGTACTGTCGCTGCAGCAGCTCAGCTGTGGATTGAGAGGCCCATAAGCTCACAGCCATTCCCTTATTTATATGTCTTCATTACTTTAAGGTGACGCATCACTTCCAAAGTACGTTCAAACCCCAATGTCCCCATAGCTCGTAAGAGCGAAACAGGTCTAGTTTCTAAACCTAGAAGGCCAAGGCCAAGCGGTGGCCAGTCAAAGCCCTGCGAAGGAGTTAAACTAATCTCAGGATTGGACAGAAGGGTGGGAACTGAGAGTTCTTGCAAAAAAAAAAAAAAAGATGTGCAGGCCACCCCAGCTGCAAGTGATCACACGCTTGTTGGCCTGGCATCTGCCCGGCTACAGCTGTAGCCGACTGTCAGCTCACCCAGAGCCACGCTCTCCTGGTGCCAAAATGTCTCTTTCAAAAAAAAAAAAATCGCCCAATTGAAAATAACTCTCTGCTCTGCATCTTTCAATCGAACTGAAGTGCACTTCAGCAACACAGAGCACGGGCATCTCGAATTAGTCGGGAACTATTTTTAACACATGAAGGATAAGATATGAAATTAGTTTCACGGGGAATGAGAACCTTGGAGATTATTTACTTTGCCTTAATTACTTTGACTCGCCATTAATTTAGCGTTCCTGGGGTACTAAATATTTCACGCTAAGATTCGGAGACTAAAGAAACAAGGAGCACACGTCGGAGGCGCTAGCGGTCTGCAGCGGCTTCTTCGCCCCCGCGGGCACCGAAGGCCATGCGCGGATGCGCCTGGGCATCTTCCGTTGCTGCTCCTGGGCCGTTTTAACCCTGGGGCCAGAAGCTCTGCCCCGGAGTATGCTGGAGCCAGACCTTACTCAGCTGCTGTTTTACTCCTCAGCCAATGACATCACTAGTGCTCACGGTGAGTGCCAAATGGCACAGCCGGCGGCAGCCTCCAGCCAAGGAGAGAAAAGTTTACGCAGCACATTAGAAGTTTTTAATGATCAGCGCAACTGGGCAGTGGAGTCAGCTGCAGTCAGGGTGACTGAGGGGAGACTAGCGCAGGCGTTCGGGAATGGCTTCGTCCGAGCGTCGGAGCGTCGTGGGAAAGAAGGTACCCAGCGCCCGCCACCGCGCTCGGCGCGAGCAGGGCCCGCGGCGCTCTCCCCCGGGGCTCCTGCTCGGTGGTCCACGGGCAGACACCACCCACAGGCAGGACCCAGCAGCCAGCAGGCGCTGCAGGAGGGCGGTACAGGTGCTGCCAGGTGCCACAGGAGCGCCACCAGCAGCGCTGAGTGGCAGCGCCCTCCAGCCCCGCCCGGCGCTTGGCGGGTGGCGAGGGCGAGGAGCTGGAGCCGTCGTTTTCGGCCCAGGCCCACGGAAAACTTACTCGAAATGTCAGCAGAACTGGCCCTGTTACATAACGCCGTTCCTGCGAGTTTAAGCCCTGAAGTTTCTCCACTAAGCTGTCCACGCCCTAACACTATCTTTTTCAGTATAAATGTATTTTCACTCTGATAAAACTGTCCTTTTGTTTATCAGTTGCCCTTTTTCCTTCTTGATTAGGTTATTATTTGGCTTAATTGAGCCGACATCCTTCTAGCATTCTGAACCCAAACCCAGCCAAGTTCACACATCTGCAAAACCTCACCATTTTTCTGCTTTGTAAGAAAATTCTGACATGGAAATATGCTCCACGATAAACATTTGTAATGCGACAATAATGTACATTGCTTTCGCATATTCGTCGCTTTAGAATGTACACCGTACACCGTATCGCTTTGTCTCTTCCAGTTTTACTATGTGGCCCCTTTGCACGTGTCTCGTGCCCATGAAACTCTCGTGCTGCAGTCATTTTCCACAGGCTAGCCTGTTCCCTTTGTCACTGTTGACCCAATTTCCTCATTTTCTAGGTCACACACTTCATCTGGGCCATTTGCACTTTCGGCCGTTTTTATCGTTTACAATTCTCAGGTGAATCTCTTCAATGTCCGATCTCAATTCCAGCGCTGAACATTGCAGTCCTTCTTTTGTACCATCAGTTACAGTAAAATAAAGCAAATTGCAATTAGTAATTTCCATGTGTGGAGAAGAGCATCGATGTGTAAGGAAAAAAGAGATCAAAATTCTCGTTTTGTCCACCTACCAGCTATAACAGCAGATAAGTCACTTAGTCTTCCAGAGCTTTCCCACATGGATTACGTAGGATGGCCCATGCGACAGTGTCTGAAAATACTCATGACATCGACTAACTCTGACATCTTCTGCTAGGTTTCCATTCAAATGCCCTTCCCATTCACATTAATAATATCCCAGCGAATGGCACCTCTCTGCCGCTGGGTCCCTAAAAGCGTTTATCATCCCAATGAGCTTCCCCACTCACCTTCCCGAAACGGTGACCACGGCACACAAGGTCTTGCCATCCTAGGGATCACTGATTTGTAAGTCAACTTTTTCTAGCAAACTCAACTGTGAGAAGTACTACAGTTAGTAAAATGTAGTTAGTAAGTGCATGAATAGCCATCGGCTCCCAGCGCTTCCAATGATGCCTGGCTGACCTTCATGTGACACTGGAATGGGAAGGTGAACAGAAACAGTGACTGCAGAGCAAGTGCCAACGGCGAGACTCAGCTGGGCACTCGGGCATGCAAACAGTCGACCCCAAGCCGTCACCGCCAAGCACCAGGCTTGCAGCTGGCAGACACATCCCTCTCCACCCTTTTCTCTTTGCCTTGCTGGTGAAACATTTTATGCCACAGAAGCTTTGATTAACCTCAAATTATGTCACTTCAAATTTGTCTTGCTCAGAGAAATTGTGACACCTGAAATTCTGCTTTCATTCTGAAGTCTCCACTTAAAGATTCAGAAGCTTAAAAAAAAAAAAAGCTCACAACGGGCAGTTGAGGGATTTCAATGTATAATACATAACTGGCAAAAGTGTGTTTCTACAGCTTTGATGGCTTATGGCTATTAAAGTGTAAAACTGGCAAACCTTTGATCCAGCAATTCCTCTAATAAGAATTTACTCAAATGAGATTATTGCCCAACTATAAACTGGTATACATACAAGCATACTCGGAGCAGCAATGACTTTTAGAGGGAAGAACTGGAAACAATGTGTCAAGCAGTAAACCTGGCGAGCAATAACGGAAGCTCTCCTTTCTCCTTCACGAAGTTCAGATGGGATGAGTGTAAACTTCTACCCCGATGTGAGGCAATGGAAACGCGTTTCCCGATCACAGACCCCAGGACGGTCCAGGCACAAGGAAGCCTGGGGTTTTGGTCTGATGATTAAGAGAGTTCTCTTTCTCTGAATAGCAAATGGGCCCCTAGGGGTACAGCTATTTTGCTGCCATAAAGAGCATAAAAAAAGAGTAAGAAAGAAAAAATTACAAAGAAAGAATCCTAAATCCAAGTTAAATTGTGCTAGAAGTCCATACCCATTGGAATTTTCAAAATATTATTTAACCTGGTTTGCCCTGGGATTCGTGTTACTTACAATGAAGAGTATCCAATAAAAGTATTAAGTTATCAAAAAGATACTACATATTTATTGAAATGAAAAGATATGACCACCACATGTTGTTAGAAAAACAGCAGACTACAGAATAGCACATAAAGCAAAATTCCATTTTAGAATTTTATCTGTAAATGGTATGGATGAGTGAATATGTATATGTATATATACACACACACATATGCATTTATACATACATATATGCACATAAAGAGTGGCAGAGACAGAAAGAGACAGAGACTGAGAGATACTCACGGAAGAATTTTACTAGATGTCAACAACGATTATCTCTAGTAGTCCTGAGTAATTTTACTCTCCTTTTTGTATTCTGTAGTGTCTGCTCTTGTATAATGGCATGAATTTTTGCGGTACAGAAAAATTAAGCTTTAAAAAATGCTGGCTGTTTACCGATTCTGTTTCTCTTTAGCATAAAATAAGTGGACAACTTTGCTTCATATTCCTCTCTAAACAAGTATTCCAGGGAAAAAAAATATCGAAGAAACTAGCCAGGCACTCAAAATATTTCATTTTAAAATTCCATGATGAAGCAACGAAAGCCCTTTAAGGTCTGGATTTGTTCATGCTGGAAAAGAAACACAGCCGGAGCTGCCTAAGTGTCTTTCTAGAGAGAGGAATTAATATTAATCAAGATGAAACATCTTCCTACAAAAGCTGAGCACTTCGTATTCCAAAAAGTGGGAGGGCCAAAGGTGCAGACAGAGCAATACACACAGCTGCTCCCAGAAAGAGCAGGTGCCGCTGAGGCCACTTCTAAGCTGCAGAGGGGTGGCTGGCTTGAGGTGCTATTTTGCCAGGTAGAGTAGAGGGTTACCCTTGACTGCCGCTGGACATTACACACTTTCTCATCGGGCTAAACGCTGCTCCTCAATAGTAGAGCTGGTCACTGTAACCTCTCCAAACGTATCCGTTACAAGCCAGCGAGGGAACCAGACATTTCCTCTGTTGACCCCTTTCAGTTCTAAAATGGTAACTTAGCCAAGTATATTTCATAAATTGTTGCGGGGGAGGGGACTATTTGAAAGGTCCAAGCACCACTGGGATAGGAACATCTGAGTATCGCAGATTCGGGCCCCAGAGTAGCACTGGATTAGAAAAACCTGCCAAAGCAGATGGAAAACTGAAGCCAAAAACAAAATTTCGATTTGTTTACTGGTGATTTTTACTATAGCTTTTAGGCTCTTGTGACTCAACACCTCTGGCTTCGAAAATCAGTTCACTGGAATGAACATCTTTTTAAAATAATAGGTATTTTATAGCTACAAGATAACTGCAAATATACCAGTTACAAGTTAATCTCTAGGAGTTATTTGGTTTTTTTAAATTTTATTTTTACAATAAATTACTGTACTGTACCCACAATATATTTCATGATAATGCCACTGTCCTCACTCATTCGCCATCTAATTCTGGCAGAGTCACAATGCTTAAGAAAGAGAAGAGAAAATAAACGCCATCCATAAAATGGTCCATATTACATACGCGCTTTGAGATGAAGTTAAAAACGCATCCCAGCGAGCATCCTTGCCGCTCAAAATGACGAGCGTGCTCTAGGTGGTCCTCCGTCGACTCTGCACCTCCTTCAGGTTCATCACACTCTGATGGTCTGCTGTTAGCCTTCTCTTTCAGAGGGCATCAGAACGACAAAGGCAAAGACAGCAGCGACCGGTGGGTCTCAAACCTCAGCTGCCATCAGAACCCACAAGGGGCCCTGTTCAGTCCTCATGCAGCGGATCGTGAGGTGGCCTGACGGAGCTGCACTTTTAACAAGCGTCCTAGACTGACGTGAACAGGGTACGGGTCACTCTTTGGGAAGCAGTGATGGAGACAGTGACCAGGTGAACACGTAACTTATGGATAATCAGAGCTGGTTATGTAGCTCTGTCTTAGACAAGTCCGCTCTTCTCCGCATCTGTGGTCACTGTTCTTGTCTCTTGTCCAGGAAGCCACCGCCACCATCTGCTTCTGGACTTGACCGTAATTTCCAGGTGGGTTGTCTCGCTTCTACTCTTGCCCTCTCCGATCCATTCTCCAGAAACTTCCATACTACAAGTCATGACTCATCACTCCCTGAAAACTCTCGGCGATGGTCGAACGGAATTTCCTTTTGGGGTGACGAAAATGTTTTAGAATGGATACAACGTGGTAGATGCCCAACACTGTGAATGTACCAAATGCCAAGGAATTATTCTTTAAAATGGTTCAGTTTATGTTACAGGAATTTCACCCCAGTTTGAAAAGGATAAATGAAACAAAACGAAAACCCTTCGATGGCTGTGCATCGTGCTAGAATCACATCCACAGTCCTCAGCAAGGCCTCATGGGTCTGGCACACTCAGGCCCTAACCCACACCTCAGCGGCCTCCTTCCCGCCCTGCTGTCTGCCTCCAGCCACAGAGGCTGTCGTTCAGTGACTTTGAAAGCCAAGTTCTCCCTCAGGTTCGGGCTTCCCACGCTGGGCTCCCCAACCGGGTAACCCCGACTACTCTTCAGGTCTTAATCTCTGAGTTGCTCTCCCATCTAAGTCTACCCCGACCACTCCCCATCATTACACCCTTGCAGAGAAGCCTACCTGGTCTTTGCCAGCTGCCTACCGTGAGTTCTAATCATGCAATTTTTTTTTGTTTGTTTGTTTGTTTTTGGTTTTTTTGCTTAATATCCTTTCCAGAAAACTGTGAGTCACAGGAGGACAGGAACGGCAATCATTTTTGTTCACTGCTGCCTCCCCAGCACCTAGTGTGAAGTTGGCACAATAAACACCTGGTCTTTTGGTACAGCGTAGGTATGTAGCATGCCTTCCTCCAAGAGCATTAAATCTCGACCGCAAATGGAGTATCCAGCTAGGTCACGATGTTAGGCGAGATTTAAAACTATATGTCCGCATCATTCTTTTCCTAACTAGAGGAGAAAAATCGGAGCACGTCAGGCCGACTCAGCACCGCACAGAGGGCACCACCCCAAGGACAGACGCCGGCTTCCCGCTTCGGCAGCGCCTGCTCTGTTTCGTGACAGCGTCGGGTCCCTACCGCCCGAAACAAGCTCCATCTAAACGCCCCTTGTGTCACTACTGCACATTACCGGGTAGTGAGGAAAGAGGCAGAGAGACGCGGCGGAAACGGGGAAAAGACCGGGCTTCGGAAAGATGCCCCGAGAAGCGGCTGGCCGCCCTCCCGGAGGCAAGGGCCCGGGGTCCCGCCAGGGAGGGACAGCCCCGAACTCCGTCGGTTCTGACACACAGGAGAGGTTAGGAGAGGGGGAGCTCACAGAAGAGTGGGCGTCATCGGTGTTCTGTCCCTAAAGGCTCTGCTCTGCAGGGACTACGGGTGTGCGAGTGATTTATCTTTCCACTCTTGCACTTGTATTAACTAGAACTCTAATTAATTAACTAGAGCACAGTGTCCCCGGCCTCCTCACACTCCCATACCCAGTATTTCCACCAACGTGGCTGTCCTCCACTACGTAAGGCCCGGTGAGCTCTTCGCTGACCCAGTGGACATTGTCCCCTAAGGCGGCCTCCTCTCTGTCACGGGCTCCATTCTACTTTTGCAGAAACATGACAGTGTCCACGTGCTCTCGTTTCATTATTCAGTCTTTGCATTTCTGACCAGACAGAGCCGGAATGTTTATCTTCGTACATGAGACAATTAGAAGGCTGCCTGGTCTCATTTCCTCTCATCCAACGGGCTTTAACCTGCTCATTTCATAATTAAGCATGTATTCAAAATGGCTCTCTTTGTGGATTTATGCTTTCCTCCTCCCTGCCTCTGTATCCTTTGGTCTCCTTTGGGAGCTGATGGCCTAAGACCCAGCAAAAGACACTGCAGTCCAAAGCCTGGCATCTTGACAGGACAAGAGCAAAAATCTAGCCCCACCCCCAGCCAGAACTCATTCACTTAGCTAAAATGTAAGCTATCAGAGAAGCAGGGAAAACAATAGATATAACGGCAGGCTGGGTCTGCTAGAAATGGACTGTGGATGGAAATCGCCTCTTAGCCAAGAGGGAGGGAGGGGGCGGGGGGGGGAGATCACTTTTCATCCCAAAATGGACGTGCATCACAGACTTCTCCCCAACTCTCCTCTAAACTCCACTAATCCTTCCTGTAGAATATACCTTTCTTCTTTTAATGATCTGACAATGAATTATTTATATTCTTTATCTTTCTGTCTTCTTTTATGCATGCCCAGAATTATTCTACTTAACTCCAGAAAGCCCAGCCGTGACCACAGGCACGGCAGAGGGTTTTCAGGCCTTGGAGGGGCTCCGAGCCTAACGGCACAGGGCAGAGCACCACGAACTTGCTTTGGGAATGGCAGGGAGCTACGTGACTGCACAGACAGGCCTCTGTGTCATGCTGCCTTTTCCAGCAGCTGTCCACCCAGAATCCACCCTGCACCCCTCCCGCACCCCCGTTCCCACAGGCACCACCTTGGCTTACGTGCTCTTCACTGCTTGTCTGGGCGCCTCCTGGCTGACCTCTGTGCCCCCAACTCTCCATCAGCCCTTTCCCCCCACACACCTGACAGCGTGGTCTAAGCTGCGTATCGAAAGGCGGCGATGCCCTCATCGTAATCCTTCAGTAGGGATCACCTGGAGCTGGGTCTCCCAAATTTGCCTCATTATAAAAACCAGGGTGGGCAGTAACAAAAAAATATAATAAAACAAAACAGACTCTTCAGTATCATATGCTAGGCTGCTCCAGAAAGAGACCTTAAGACAGAAATTAAGAGCAAGTTCTTTCGGGGGGGAGGGGACCCCAGGCCGTACTGGGAGAGGAAAGGGCCAGCAAGGCACAGGGTCCCCAGCAGACAGTCACACGGACAACTGAGGCCCAGTTTCACAGAAGCCCTGGGACGCAGGGCAGGACATGCACCAGCTGCTGCACCCAAGGGTCCAGGACGCTAGTGTGTTGTCACCCAGCTGTCTCTGTCACTGGCTATCCACTCTTGAGGCCATCAATGTCCCATCCTACCAGGCTGTCCCACGTGTGGGAGAGGCGGCTCTCAGGTGGAATGTAGGCAGGTGCAGAAGAATTCCCAAGCAGTGAGCATCTGGGCCTACGAGTACCCAACCGACCGTGTGCTTCCCAGGCCGCGTCCCTGGAGACTGATTCAGCGGGTCTGGGGTGGGATGGGAAGAGTATACAGCAAACACTTCATGGCACTCCTTCGAACAGGACTGTGAAAGAAACACTCACCGATATCTCTAGGTGCGGAATCTTGGGTGGGCCTTCTGAGGTCCTCTGTGGTCTGTCTCCTACGCTGGCGTCCAGACCTATGCCTCCCCCCATCCCCCGCCCTACACAGTCACTTATAAACCACTCTGAACGCGTGGACTTCTCCTCCATGAGCATAAGCTGCCTTAAGAATCTGTACAGTCCCTACAGCCAAACACTGTCCCATTCATATAGTAAACTCTTAATAAAGGTTTGTTCAAGAAATCGCCCTAAAAGAAAACAGGATGGTATTATTCAAGTAGGTTCCCTGAACAAAACCATCTTCCGTGCCGATCACAATAGTAGATACAATTCCACAGTAAAACCAAACAAATGTATACGGAGCACCTCCTGCATGTGAGCCGCTCAGAAATTCCTCCGGAAAGACACTGTCACCTTTTATGGACACACCCTTAACAAAGACATGCGGATTCAGAACTGCGAATTAAACCCCACGAAGGAGATATAACCATGGAGACGGTGGTGGAAAGGCGAGGGAGTCTCTGAGAGGACTTGGAAGCAGGTCAGATTTCACCTCCCTCGTGGTTCTGCTAAGGGTTTTTCCCAGAGACACTATCGCTTGCCACCTACCTCACAAAGATGGAGCAGGATAAAGAAGAGAGTCTCATTTCAGTGACACAGAACTCTTGGGATTATGACTTCTTCCAATGACCAGAAATTTAGTCCCTGGGACTGTCGCCCCGGCCTCTATCCCTAAGCACCCAACAGCTTTGGCAGTTCTCAGACTGCTCAAGGTGCTCTCTTGCGAATGAGACCGGAGCAGAGGTCTGGCCACTCGTAAGCCACTACGGACCTCGTCCAGGGCTTTCCGCCCGCTGCTTGGGATGCGAAGCGCAGCACCTTGGCCACGGTCCAGTCCGGATAATTACATTGGGGCTAGCGAACTTCAGCCTCCAGCTCCAACTAAATAAAGTATTCCTTCGGACTTGCTGCCATAACCTGTTATGCTACTGCGGGTGATTAAAAAGCTAGTCTGTGCTCGGCATGGCTGTATTTGTGGAAAAAAAAAAAAATCAATATCCTGGTATAACTTTCTACAATAATAATAAGTATATTCTAAAATATCGCTGGCTAAGTTAATTATTTTTACTTTTTTTTTTTAATACGGTGTCACACACGATTTTAAAACCTACAGTAATTTCTTCTCCGTTATCTCAACTCTTACTATTCACATAGATACAAACTGAAATATTTGAAACATTACAAAAGGAAGGAGGGCAAGTGCATAGTCCTCAAAACAAGCTGAGTTTCTACCCCGTGCCAGGCTCCACTGTTGTAGCCACTGGGCACTGTCACAGGGGCCACAGGTTATGTTCTCAGAATAAAATTCGATTTAATCCTTCCAATGATACTGCGCTTCTGAAAATGTGAACATATAGGCTTTAAAACACTGCCATACACAGGTCTCCCAATCAAATGCTATTTTTGTCCGTGCTTAAAATAAAAAAGAAGCGTCTAGAGGACCTTAAACTCAATGCGTATGTGGGTGTGTGTGAAAATACGCGTGTCTGAGAATGAGAAAGTCATGTTTTCTTGGCTAGCATGGAGGGAAGCCAATGGGATGCTGCCTAGATATATATATTTATTTGTTTCCTTGTTTTTACTAATCATTCTATTTGTGTGGGTGAGCGTTTACAGGTTATAATAGCAGAAGCTGACATAGGAAAACTGAAAAAGTAAATATCTCCTGTTTAAAGCTTCCCTTTACTATATTTAAAACACACACACACACACACACACACACACACACACACACACACACACACACCAACGCTTTTAGTATAGTATCATAAGGATGAAAACAACTAAAAGAAAAAAAAATGTAAAGACTGTGTATGTGTCTGCACATACATACACATATCATGTACATGAAGATAGGAGAAGTTTATTAACTTTCAAGACTCCGGTGGATTACATTAAATGTATGAACTACAGAATATTTAACATCGCACTATGGAAAGAAAAATGGTTCTGAAATTTTGAAAAATAATAACCTTAAAATTCAGATTAATCTTAGAGGATCCAAATCAAATACTTATCCTACACAAATTGTAACCAGACTGTAGAAAATCGTTTTTTAAAAAATCAGTGAGGTTCACTTGAAATCTGCCAAATTATTATTCTGCTTGAAAATCCTTCTAGCTAGAACAAGTTAATAGCAGGCTTCTAAAACTAGGTTAAACACACTGTAAATCAATGTATTCCCCCCTACAAATCTGCTAAAATGCATGCTTTTCTGGTGAAAATGGCTCTTCAGTGGTACTTAATACTGTCACTACACTGCTTCTCTAACCGGTCTACTCCAAATTTTTCTACTTAAGGTGTCATATTAAAGTTAAATGCCTCTCTTTATTATAAATAATAAAGGAATACAGATTCTTTAAAATAGTGGAAAGAGCCTCAAAACACATTACGCACGCAATACATTGCCTAAGTTTAGAAGAAATACTTAATAACGCAAATGTGATCCAAGTTTGCCATCCGATCATCTATTCATTATGATTTGAGAGTTAAGAACCAACCTGCACTATTACCATCTCTCGCAGATAGATGACTTGTCCTCCACGAACAGGCTTCAGATAACACTTCTGGCAAGACAGCTTTGATAAAAGACTAGAACGAGTATTATGCAGTGACAGTCTGTCCCACATACATTAAAAAGCCCAGATCGCTACAACAACAGTATGTCTATTACGCTGCAGACAGGAGACGGGATGAGTGATTAATTAGCTGTAATGTTCAAACTCTTGCAGGTACACAAGCTGACCAACACAATCTTCAATCTCATTCCTGTTTAAAATTCACACAGAGAATAACAGATCACTAAAGATTGTCCAAAGCTGTAAACAATTACCGAGGCAGGTGACTGGGCTTCTCAGTTTGGGGAGAGAGGTGAGAGTCACAGGACTTTCAGACATTGAAGGCAGAACACACAGAATACAATGTACCTGAAACTATAATCTAGCCTCGTACTGGTACTAAATTTTTACTCCCAAATATTACTGTACTTTCTGAGTATCTTGATTAGGAAAAAAATCTTAGTCATAAATTTACGTAAATAAAGAACAAATAAAAAGAGTGAGTCAGGGGAGGAAATGACCAAAGAAAAGATCTCTGGAGATGGTTCTGTCACCCAGGGAGAGCCGCATCACCTCACTGTGCTTCAGTGTCTCTTAAAATTAAAGGGTTAGGCCAGAACCTCAATCTCTAACTCCCTCTAGCAGTAAAATCCGGCCATCTATTTAGCTATCATAGAGAACTCAAAGTTTTTATAAAATCCTAAGAGCACCTGACGGCAGCAGAAAATGTGCTTATGGCGTTTAATGACTATAGAGGGAAGAATGAGAAGGGACGAAACGCTCGTCCCAATCTTCCATTTTTCAGTTTATACGCGGTTTAAGAGGGAAACTGAAATCAGATGCTTCATTTCACCCCACGATAACAATATAATTCTCATTATAATAAAAAATTTAAATATTCTTTTTTTTAAAAGACATCCTCCAAAAGAAACAGCTTCACCTTACTCAAAAGAAACTTAGTAGGTCTGTCTCATTGGGAGGGCTGTGATGCTGGAGCTACAGCGTGAGTATCAGGATGTGGAAGCAGCTGTCACCGCTTTGTTTTTCATTCACAGTAGGTGGTTGCCAAGCAACAAAATACTATTGTCTGTTTCCATGATCTATTGGCCAATTCTACTGGTGATAATGCTTTCTACAGTTTAAAAGAGGGCCACCTTTTGGACAAGAAGAAATGAGAAAAAATTCTAAGGATGACAATTTGTGTGTGTGTGTGTATGTGTGTATATGTGTACACACACACACACACACTCACACAGATACACTAACTGTACCCTAACACTATGTATATAAATACATAGCTGTGTGCTGATACACACACATTCCGTCTATCGGCACATGTGTGACTACGGACATTCTTCTCCTACCTACCTCCAAACCCATTAATTGGATAGGCCAAAATCCAGAATCTAAATTGCTGAGGGCAAATCAAGGCATGACTTAGAGATATGAAAACACAGTAATGATTATTTTCTCAACAATAGCAATAATTTCCAATTTGCCAGATGTATCGAATTCTATTCCTTGAACACAGAAAATTTCCAGTCACAAAAGCAACTCTGTCTATATAAAAATAATAATAAATAGAAAGAGCCTTTACTATCTACTTTGGAATCACATATTTAATATGCTACTTAATATCATGTGCTACCACTGTGTACAAAGATAATAATTCAAATGGGGAAATGTGGTTGCTGTCAACACCCTAAAATCTTAAACACATTCATTTTTTAAGTAATTGCATTGTTCTCCCTGAAATAGGCTCTTGTGGTCCCCACTTTGTTCTGACATGGGTCCCCGGGGAAGAGCAGTCATGCTATGTTACTCTTGCATATTTCACTAGCTTACTAACACTGAAACACATGGCGTACTCAATATAAGGCTGTCAACGTTAGCTGGCATCCGTTGCTGTTTGTTTTGTGACGAGGCTTCTAAAGATAAGAATTATAATATTCTTAGATGTGCAGACACAACATCGAAACAGCCTGAAGGAATTAAAACTTGAAAATACTAGAGGCAATCACGCTCTGAAATGAAATCAGTGCCATTTATGCATGCATATATGTTTCTGCAAAGGCCCCGAATAATGCCCAAACGATCTTTGGCTTTCATGCGTTCACCCATCTTCCTTCATAATAATTCAAAAGCACTCTAACTTAACTATTTAGTGCACCCCTCTGGAGGAGCCTCTGAAATTCACTTTTTGAAATTCATTACTACTGGCAAATTTGTACATTACAAGAAGCTGGAATAAGCAAAATCCGGCACATGGACTGACATTATCACTATAAGATCTCCTGTCAAAAAAGGCAACACTAGCAAAACAGAAACAAAGTATGCGAATAATGAATTAAATACCAGCCAAAACTTACCCCTTTCCCGGACAAAGCCCTCTTCAGCATAACTCACCTACCTTCTGGGGGACTGCCCTCTGTCTGGGTTTCTCCTCCACGTTTCACACCATAAATGACCCACTTCTTTGTCCCTCAGCTTCCCAAGATCGCCAGCCTGCGTCTCTTCTCCAAACACACAACTTCCTTCCCACTTTTCGCACCCTCTTCAGATACCTTAGGCACCCATTACTTTCTCCGAATTGCTGGACTCAGATCTGCAGCCCAGTTTGCCAGGAACCTCCCCTCGCGCACTTGTTCCCGTCATTCTTCTAGATCAGCTTTAAAAACCGGTCCCACCCAACGAATACAAAATTAATAAAAGTGGGGTTACAAGCCAGTATTTTTTTTTTGACCCCCTAATGTTATGACAGTAAAACGTTGACAAAGACACAGAGAAAAGGCGTGGGGAAGGAGGGTGGGTGAGAGGAGCTGGGCACGATGCGACGCGGGGATCCCACCCGGCGGGGCTCGGCTACCTGTGGACCCCACTTCGCCCATGTGCGCGCCGCGAGATGACAACCACAACACTCCAGAACCACCCCCCTCGGAAAAGGAGGCGGGGTTACGCCGTCAGCCAATCAGGACCCGCGAGCCCCGGGTGTCCAACCTATGGGGTGGCCAAGGCCGTGCAGGGGGAGGACGTGGGTGGTCGGGGAGGGGCTGCGTCCGTGGGAGGCGCGCACGTGTCGAGTCCCGCGAGGCGGGGAGTCCGAGCGGCCGCGGGCTCTGCCCCCTGCCGCCGCCGAGTCCCGCTGCCCAGTGCCTCGTCCGCGTCGGGCTCGGCCCGGCAGGACGCGCGTCCACCGCGGAGGAGCAGCCCAGGGGGTGTCCGAGCTCCCCGCGTTAAGGGGACAGTCAGAAATGACAACAATAGTACCCAGCGCCGACGAGGCGGGAGGAAAGTTTCCGGCCCGCACGGGAGCACAGTCCACCGGGGCCGGGAGGACGAGGGGCAGAGGGCGGGACAGTGACCGGCTGGCGAGCGGCGGGCAGCCGGCGGCCGCGGGAGCGGGACGCGAGCCGGGGAGCCGCGCGGGGGGCGGCGGGGGGCGCTGTCCAAGGTGCGGGGCGGCGGGGGGCGCGCGGCGGGCGCGCAGCTCGGAGCCGGCGGCGGCGGGGAGCGCGGGGCACCGCTGTCCGGGGCGCCGGGCGCCGCCGGGCTCGCGAAAGTGACAGCGCGCGAACGGGGGCAGGGCGAGGAAGGGCGCGGGGGGCTGCGCGGACGCCCCCGCGCCTCGGAGCACCCCCACCCCCGCCCGGTCGCAGCCTCACCTCTGGCTCCGATCCCCTCCCCCGCCCCCAGCCCACTCCCCTCGGAGCCTCGGCGCCGGCGCCGCGCCGGGGGCGGGACCGGGGAGCCCGGGCTCCGAGCCTGCGTGCCCCGGGGATGCTGCGGGCCCCGGAGCCGCTTACCTGGAGCCGCGGTGCCGGAGCGCAGGCAGGCAGCCCGCCCCTCGGAGCCGGGCGCGGCGCCTCCCCGCCTCGGCGTCCTCCGCCGCCGCCGCCGGCCGCTCCGCCCGCTGCGCCCGCGCCCCGTCCCCTCCGTGCCCGCGTCCCCGCCGCCGCCGCCGCCGCCGCAGACAGAGGACGCCCCGCGGCGGCGGGAAGCCTGTGCGAGGAGCGGCGCGCGAGAGCCGGGCAGCGGCCGAGGGGCGCCGGCGACTCGGCGGCCGGGCGCGGGCGTGCGCACGCGCGCCTGCGAGTGGGAGTGTGTGTGAGTGCGCGTGAGTGCGCGCGCGCCCACGGCGCGGGGCGCGGGGGGGGGGGTCGCCGGCGAGGGCGAGCGGGGCCGCGATGCTCGTAGGGACCGAGGCGAAATTCTTCGCCTGCGCAAATCCGTCGAGCGAGCCGGGGGCGGAGGCCGGGACGCGCGTCGCGCCCGGGGAGCTGCCCGCGAGGCGGCGGCACAGGACGCGGGGAGGCGCGCGGGGCGCGCGGCCAAGGATGCGGCGGAGGCGGCGGCCGCGGCCCCGGTCGCGCTGCCCGCGCTCTGGGGAGGGCCCGAGCCGCTCGCTCCCGCCACGGCCACGGCCACCGCTGCCCGCACTGCCCGGCTGGCCGCGGGGGAGCGGTCATCGGGACCCCACGGTCACCGCCGCGACCTCGGAGGCGCAGGGG
The DNA here is from genome assembly GCA_028627145.1 of Eidolon dupreanum. Classification (NCBI taxonomy): domain Eukaryota; kingdom Metazoa; phylum Chordata; class Mammalia; order Chiroptera; family Pteropodidae; genus Eidolon; species Eidolon dupreanum. Next base: position 2,062,170 of record CM053508.1, on the reverse strand, counting down.
CCGCGGAGGGCCCGGGCGGAGCACCCGGGCGCACGTGGCCGGCCACAGGCCGGAGCCGGCGGGGCCGGGGCGGCGGGGCCGGGAGGGGGCGGCGGACCCCGCGCAGCGCGGCCCAGCGCCCGGCCCGCGTGCGGGATGCGGGGCGCGGCGGCGAGAGCCAGGCCGCGGAGGGTGCGGTCGGCTCGTGCCGCCGTCGGCCGGGGGCGCTTCGCACTGCACGCGGACTGTCGTTGCCTTTTTTTCCTCCTTGGAGGCCACTTTTCCTCCAAGTTGTCCACTTCCCAGGTAGAAGTGCCGGCCTCCTTTGTTCGGATGCAGCTGGCTGTGCTGCGGGCATCTGAGCGGTGACTTTGAAGTCACGGTCCCTTCCGGAAGGGGCCCGAGCTGGCCAGCCAGGCGCCTTGGCCCCCCTGCAACCGCACAGCCCCTCATTCATCCAAGCCACATGGTAAACCTTAGAAATAAAAAAGTTTCAGGCACGTTTACGTGTCCTCCATCCTAAAAGACATATTGTCCTAGCAGATTCCTTTTCCGCGTTTATTTTAAATTCCGGGTGCCATTGTATTCACCCATGAATTCCCTGAAGAGGCACAAGATCTGGGTGCTATTAGAAATAGCCTTCCTCGCAGGGAGTGTTCCGCTCACTCTCGCATGCCCTCCAGTACTCAGCACGGGACCCCGCACTTCGTGCGCTCTCTGTAAATGTTGAATGAATGACATTGTTTTCTAGCTTCACATATCCCGGAGGCAAAGACTTGAATCCTGGGAAAGTCGTTACTTCCCAGCAGGCCTGCTTGATTTTAACTTAGGCCACTTCCCTGTGTGTGGCTGTTTTTCCCTCTGACGGCAGGACCCCATTGCACAGAAGGACAGCAGAGAATACTGACCCATTGTGCGCCCTTTCCAATGGGTGGGTGCAAGCGGAGAGAGAGCACCCTGGGTATGAGGAGGCTGACTTGTGCTTTATTTCAGTCCCTGGGGAATCTAACCTCTCAAAACATGAATGTCACCATTCATTAGCAATTTATGTCCCTTCTACAGCAGAAGGACAGGGAGACTTTTAAGAGAAATGCACCTTTCTAAAAGCTTGTCAGGTACAAGCTTTTCTCTTGTAAAGAGATTTACCTCATGGCCATTCGCCAGGACCTGCAGGGTCGCCCCAGACTACTAATTCTGTGGTGGTGCCAAGCCCACATGCTTCGGCCTTGGTTGGCATTTCTACAGTCATCCTCTGAGAAGCAAAAGACCTCAATTTCACATTCCATGCTAAATTCCAATTCCTTTGAACTTGGACTCGTCTGTGAGCTGCTTCTCTCTCCGCTCATGATATCACAGCTTCGAAATATAACTGAAATAAAGTGAAAATTAAAATGGATTTATTTGGGTGCCGCGGTGAGTTCTCTAGGGGGTCCCTCTGACTGACTTCTCTTCTGTCACTCAATTTGCAATCTTGTTAGAAGCCATTCTCTTGTGATGTGGAATTCATGTGTTTTTTTGTTGTGTTGAAAACATTTATTTTTACTTGAAAGAAAGCTCTAGAACTTATAGGAGGAGCAGAACAACTGTGATACCCAAAATGGACTCAACAACCAACATTTAAAATGGGTATGAGTTGGTCTACGGCCATGCCACTCTGAACAAGCCTGATACCGTCTGATCTCAGAAGCTAAGCAGGGTGGGGTATGGTTAGTACTTGGATGAGAGACCACCTAGGAAGACCAGGTGCTGTAGGTGTTAAAAATAAACGAGGGACTGTAAGCTGACAAGGGCCTTACGATCTGTGAGGTCAACCAAGGGTTGCCTTGCCTAAAAAAAGTTTTTAAAAATAATAATAAAAATAGATATGAGTCAAAATCTTCCAAAATAATTTTAAAGCTTTGTTTTCCTTAGTTCCCTTTTAGGGTTTCAACAGCGTCCTGCAGGCGTGTCTTACTTGGTGGGATGGAAGAATGTAACAAAGTCATGCCTTCTCTAATGAACACCAAAGGGAGCAGTCTTGTCCTTGTTCTAATAAATACATTTTTTAAGAAGCCAACATTTGAAAAATCAGGATGTAGGCTTATAGCAATCGTAATATATGTTAATTTAAAAGATAAGCAATAGAAATAACAAGATATACAGTATTTCTGAACCATTTAAAGATAAAAGTTTGAAGAAAAACTAAGATTAAAATGCAATAAACCATAGCTCCTCATGCTACCTAAATACTAAATAATAATAAAATACACCACAAAGAGATTCATCCCCATATGTTATTATCATTTGGATTGAGAATCAATAGCATAATTATAAAAGTTTTATCTTTCTTCCTAAAAAGGAATGTTCCTTAACAAAAGTGCTTTTTTTTTTCCCCCCCCAATTGGCAGCACTGCAATGAACTAGTCAAACATTAACTTCCTTAAAAACACAGGATTGGGAAAGGACCGGCTGTGTAGAGAAACACTTGAAATTGATTTGACCACAACTAACTAAACTATCCTGTGGGTCTACTCTGAAGACTGGCAAATTTAGGCTGTGAGATGTACCATGAATTCCATAGCCAACTCTTCATGCTGGGAGCAGATTGCCCCAAATTCTTGGAAGTGAGAAGGCAGGGACCGTTAGCTGAAGTGCTCCCGTGGACTGTAGTGGTTGTGAGCATGCATCAGGATACAGGTAATTTCCCCCATAATTAGGTCCCAGATCACTTAGTCCATTAGAGTTTTAAATGATAAAAGGCACCCTCACCTGCACCTGGAAACTAAGTGCCAACTCAGTACTGAGCACAGCACTGGGGCGGGGAGCAGTCTCGAGTTATCCTGTCGGCATTCATACTTTCAGTCATTGCTGTATTCCAGATATTACTAAGGGCAACTTCATTCTGACTCGAGGAGTTTAAGCATCTTTAGGAAAACCAAACATTAGAGAAAAAAAGATTATAGTTTGTTCCAAGCAAAAGTAGGTTTTCTTGGTTACCAGTGCTGACGTTGGAGGTGTAGATGGATATATTAGAGTCAATGGTTCTTTATCGTTTATGGACCTATGGATTTCTGGAAAGCTGAAGAAAGCTACAGATCACCTCCTCAGGAAAGTGAACATATGAACATCCAAGCAATTTTCTGGATAAAATTCGAAGGAGTTAAGGGAAATTCATCTGAGGCTTAGGTTAAGAACCCGTGTCTGACATAGATTCTTTGCGCTCTGACGTTCATGGCTAGAATGAAATGGATTGATAGATTTATTAATGCCCTGACTCCTGTTTTTAATCTAAAGAAGATCCATAAGCAAATCGGTAAACCGAGCAAGTTATTTACTGACTACCCACTTCGTAATCGGTTCTGTTCCTCATGCTGTGGTCATCACCAATACAGCATGAAACACATTCTATCTCTGCCTCAAAGGAGCCCCAAATATAGCTATTATTTTTCTCACAAACAAAAAAAAATGTGAACATAAGAATAATTTATCACTTGACCAGCTCCAACAAACTTCGATTCGAATTATCAGTACGACTTAATGAAGTCATTTGTTACATGAATAAAGCATTCAGTTGAAAATTATTAGTGGCCAATGTATATATGCATATTTTCATATTAGTATTTCCTAGTAGTAATCCTAGTAGTAATACATCATATGAAGTATAAAGGGAAAGATATTCTACTGTTGTATTCTGAATTTTAGATTTGGGATAGAAAGAAAATTATCGACAAGAAAAAATGGCCCGTGCCATCAGGGGCAGCTGTGGATTGCCATCGCTGGGGACCCCAGGCAGAGTGGCATCAATCACCATATGCTACAGTTGATATTCGACTGATATAAAAAAAAGTAGTAGCATGACTCATGTTTTCTGAAGTGTCTGTATCTACAAAGACCCAGCAATCTATTCTTGGGTGATTTTAACATCATATTTTATTCTTACTCTCCTTAAAATATTTTTAATTGTTACCTTCTCATTTGCTTTTCACTTATTGATACACAATTATATTTTATTGCCATAACTTTTAAAAATACAACTCTTTCACTTGTCCTAACAAAGTTATAGAGTAGAAAAGCAATAATCCAAGGAAATAGGAAGTTTTCGGTGCTTGAAGGCGGTTTACCCCGAGCTTCCTTCCCATTGACAGGCCGGTATGGACACTAAGCCAGTCTCATAATTAGAGCAGTTGAAAGCTCTGCCCTCTACATGGTGAATACATAATCCTCCTCCTCTAGGACCCAGGGGAAACCAGGACTGTCAGTCACCCCCTTTTGCTGTTCCAGAGGCAATCTTGGTGTTATGTAAAAATAGCACTGGGCACCAAGTCATAAGATCAGAGTTCAAATCCCAGCCCGGCCAACATCTCGCTCCAAGACCTTGGGCAACTCACTTCCTGAGCGTGAGTTGGCCGTCCTGTGTGTGGTGGGCAATAACGATGACCTTGTCCGTTAAGAGAACTACATGGAGTAATGTGAGAAAGGGTCCCTCATGTCATAGAAGCTCAGTAACTCTGTTACTTTTTGGGTCTAAATCAAAAGTGTGTGGCAGATAACTGGAACACGTACATGAATGAAAGCGTCTGTAGAAATTCTGGAAGCTTTTGTTAGATTATAACTGAAGGAATGTTGAACTGATTCGATGATTCCTGGGAGTCCCTTCCAAGGATATTTTAAGAAAACCACAGACAACCAAAAGTTGGCAGAAACAGTCGCATGCAGGAAACTGTGGGCTCCATAATTCTAGAGGTGCTGTAATTCTATAAATTCTGCTGCTGTGGCAAAACCCAAGCTCTTTGTTCATTTGTTTTTAATTAGTATCTGTGTTTTTATTGGTCACACAGATTCTTTTTCCTCTATGGTGCTCTGCTAATTTAGCAATGCAAACTTTTATTCTCCAGATTAATACCAACTTTAAGATTTCTTTTTTGAACAAACAAATATAGTTCACGCCTTTCTCCAATTTTAATTGTAAAAGCAGTATGTGTGCTCACTGGAGAGAAACAGGCAATACAGAAATGTAGAAAGAAGAAAAATTACTGTAACATCACGTCTTAGGGATGAACCGCCATTATTATTATTTTGGTATATACCCTTCCAGACATTTTCTTCCAGTTTATTTTTTTTAATGCCATTCAAGTCAAAGTCCAGCCATTTAAATGCTAGTATTCTAGCAAAAACAGTTAAATCACTTTTGCAAAAAGGTTCAAAAGCGTTTTGTTTCATTTTGTTTTCCTTTCATACTCTTTCTTTTCAAGGTAGACTTTTTGATCCGCAAGTCCTTTAAACAGGACTTTAGCTAGTCATCTTTGAAAACTGTGCTTTTTATTTCCCCAATTTCACCACTTCTAAAAATGCATATATTTTAATGGTCCTTTTTAAAACTTAATCTCACCTTCAGCTGATGTATTCTGGAGTCACAAGCCCTGCTCCTTGGCCTCTGGCCATTCTGTGGATGCTTTGCATTACTTAGCCTCCACCCCCAAGATGAGGTCCAGCTCTGCCCTTGGACCTGGTACTGCATTCCCTGATGGAGCAGAAAAGAGTCTTGATTTCAATAAGTAACCAGAATGTTCACTGGAATGACCACCTACTAGTTCTGCAGAAGGTTAGCCTAGAAGTAAATGGTTTGAGTTCATGCTTTATGTCAATCGCTGCAGGCAAAATTGGGAAAGTTTGTTTTATTTTGCTTTTAAGAGTCCAGAAAAAATCCTTACGGATGCAAATGCTGGCTATAATTCCAAGAGAATCTCCTACTTTTGTAACTGAGCAAGTTCACTATTTTACCCATTAATAATGTCGTTATTAATGAAATGTATAACAATGTTTATAATTTTGCAAATTTGCTAGTTATACAGAGGGCTACTAATTCCCAAAGTAAAATAATCCCAACCAAGACTACCCCATTCTGCAAATCTAAGAGACCAGGACCTCTGGTGCTATTTAAAAAATAAAAGCGAAAGAATTAATGGTAGGAAAGAAGAGGGGGGGAAAAAAAAGAAGTGAGATTAATTATTTATCGTAGTTCTCTGAAGACTCTACATTGGGAATTATGAAAGTTTTAAGTAAATAAGTTACCATCTTGTATGTGCAACTCATATAAGAAAATAATGAGATAATAAAATGCAACATGAGAGAAACTATAACCGTGGGAATTGTTTACAGTACTTGGCATAACAATATGCATTCAAAAGCTTTGGAGAACTGATTCCGCGTCTCTGGCATTAATCGAAAGAGAGAGTCATTGCATTTAGCAGATCAGAGAATTTCAACAACTGGTAAGATGTCCTCTTATTACGTGGGAGGTGGTTAGGTCATGAGGGTGGAACCTTCAAGAATGGAATTAGAGCCCTTAGAAGAAGGGACAGAAGAGTTTGCTCTCCACCACGGGAGGACACAGCAAGAAGACGGCCATCTGCAAGCCTGGAAGAGAGCCCTCACCAGACCTGGATCTGTCAGCGCCTTAATCTTCAACTTGCAAGACTTCAGAACTGTGATCAGTCAATGTTTGTTGTTTAAGCCACCCAGTCTATGATATTCTGTTATAGCAACCTGGAGTAAGACACCAGCCCAAGGGTTACTATTGTTGTTATTGTTGCTTTTAATCCTAACTTTGGCCAAGGGGCCATATCTTAATCTGTTCTCAGACTAGAAGACTGTTCAAATTTCCAGGAAATCGTTAAAGTTTTGTTAACAACAATGCATAATTATGTGTATGAGCATGGGTTTTACTTGTATAGCCTTGTCATTATTACAGTTAACTAGAATCATGATTAATTCTTCGAATGGAAATGTCAATGATGACCTTGTGTTTGGCTTTTATTTCTCTAGCTGTTTTCACTCCCTTTTCAGATTTCATGTTGCACATGAAATGAAATAAATGGCCTGAACTTTTTAGTGAATCTCACGTCAATCTCTTTTTCGAGCGTACCAACAATGCTATGGAAGAAATGTATGCTACGCATACTCAGAGCCCCAATCCACAATTAAACCTTCACACTGGCTTCCTTTAAAGAGACACTGTTTGTCCGGAATGACCTTTTCCCAAAACTCTTCTAATGACTGCATCATTCTGAAAATGAAAGGAACTGATGTGTAAATTCTACAACTGGAATAAGAGGAGGGGTATGAGGGAGAATGGTTCCAGATTTGATCTGTGTTTCAAATTTGCTTTTTAATTTATTTTCCAGGTTTCTTTCTTTTTCCAGCCAATTATAATGGTCCTTTGTTTTAGATTCTTGATTTAGTCAAGTGAAGGGAAGATGGAAAACACATCTTAGAAAACCTGGTTTCAAGCCAATGGTCTCCAAATTATTGTCTCTTACTTCGAGTAAATTATTTTACCAATCCTTGTCCAACTTTCTCATCTCTAAATTAGAGATAATGGTGATGCCCATCTTATAAAGTAATTACAACGATTGAACTAAATAGTTCACATAGATTTTGTAAAATCTAAGGTATTTTATAAAGGCTAAAATATTTGGGGAGGTTAATGGCAGTCGTTACTATTTAAAAATATTAATATTTTCAAAGCTAAATATAGTATCACAATCAACCATGAGTTGAAATACGTGGCATAATTTTTAGCTTAAAATAAAGAATCCAGCTGCAAAATGAGCAGCTCCTCATCTCATGCCACCCTCAAGGTTCCCCCACCCAGGACTCAGCACAGTGTAAGTCAGATCGTAAGGTGTTCACTGCATCTTGTTGGACTTAACTGCTCCATGAGTTCTTTATTCCCTTCTTTTTATTCAACCTCAAGTTCTTTTCAATCCTCCTGTACCTTTCTTCTTCCTTTACATTATCTAGTTTATTTTTGCACAATAAGTTGATATCCTAAGTACTAAGAAAAATGTCCATAGCACTTTCCATATAAGAAATGCATGGGCCTTTTACAAAGACATTAATGACCATCACACGATATGCCCCCCTTGAATGTTTTCTCATCTTTTTATCATGCACGCCTGCCTAGTTTAAAATCACGGGACAGGAACTCTGTCCAACTCCATTTGTAAATCAGGGAGAGAGCATTGTTGTTCAATAAATGCCAAGAAGCGACAGCATCCGTGTGAGGTGAATAGGTGGAAATTATTATTTCTGTCTATTGCAAGGTGAAAATAAAATAGGTACTTCACAATTTTCAAAGCTTTCCCATATCGATTATCTCGTTTGCCCATCACGATGACACTGTGGGGAAGCGAGAGAGGGCACTTTCAGTGTTCGCCTCCTCGTATGGAAGCAATAAGTGAGATTGAGAGGTTAAATGACTGTCCAAGGCCCCTGCAGGATCTCCGCCCCTTGCTCTTCCCAACTTATGCCGCAGGAATGTCTGAGCGATGACTGTGACGAATCCGGGAACACGTCCGAAAGCCTATCTATTTTCTTCCCTGTGTATCCCATCGCTTAACTCTGACCCTGGCCCACAGCCAGTGCTGAATAAATAGTTGTTTCATTAATTAATTAGTAGTATGGCTACCCTATCAGCAGGACTCAAGAACTAATTATCGAGTCCATGGTAAGTCCTGATAGTCTCACCATCTAGGCTGCTGCTCAGCCCATGAAAACCATCGTATATTGCTAATTTTCTGTTCTATTTAGTGAAAGGCGTGATGCCAGTTTTCAATATCGCTTTCCAGTCATATCATTCTCCCAAGAAATTGCTGCCTTTGTTTAGCATCTCAGACTCATGGCCATTTCTCGAGTAGACTCAACTATAACCCGCAAAATGAAGGAAGTGGAAGAGCCTTAAAAAGTCCAGGCTTAACCTTTCATTTCATTAAGAAAAGGCGTGATGTGTTTACTGCTAACATCTCCTTGGTTGTCCAGAAGTCAGACACTAATACCAGGACACACATGACTTGCAATTGAGAGTCGGCTATCGATGTCCTCTGTCCGTGCTAATGGCATATGAGAGTTTAGAGACATGTGTGTGCTATATTGAGCTTTGCAAAGTGTTGGGCACACAAGCTGGATTGCGCAATAGGAGAGTTGGGGAACAGTAGAGAGTAATGAGGGGAAGGATGTGAGAATGGCTGTGTGTTTCTCAGTGGCTACTTTGCTTAGAGGTGGCAGGGGACACTCGGTAATCTTACCAGCTAGATGAGATTGGAGCTGAGGGAGTTGCTCACACATCCGTTACTAGGAGTGTCCTACAACCTTTGATGCTCCTAGAATCAAACGACAATGCATATGTCTGATATGAGCACTAGCTTAGGGATCAAATCAACATCCTCAACATCTTTTCTACCTATGCTAGCATTTTGCAGATGCCTTTTAGTCTTTTAGTACCATTTTAGCTAATTATCTTTTCCAAATGGTTCATCAAGGAAGTCAGTGGTTAAACTACGAAGTCTTATCA
>CM053508.1:2030456-2052360 GCA_028627145.1 Eidolon dupreanum | reverse complement strand
TTGGAGTTGACTCCCGAATGTACGAGAAAGAACGTTAGGGCCCAGGGCCTGATATGTAAAAACACGTGCTTACAGAAGAGTTGGGACTTTGCTGTGACTGGAGTATAGGGTTTACTGTTAAACAGAACAGGAAAAGATGAGAGTAGACCAGCAGGTCGTGCAGACTTTTAAGAGTTCATTCTTTAGTCATGAAATAAGTTTTGTGTCCGTGGAAAGTTCTTTATTTCTTTCTTTTAAAAAGGGCATTAAGGGCTCAGTTTTTAATGCAAAGAAGATAACTCGAGCCATAGTATTAACAATAAGATTAGAACTAGGAGAGACTAAAGATGAGAGCATTGGGAGAGATTGATAAGAATAATGGCTGATTATCTTATTCACTAATTCCTTCAACATACTTCAGAGCAGCTCTTACGCATGCCGGTATCTGCTGGCTGGCGGTGATGCCAAGGGGAATAAAATAGAAACTTTCAGAGTCTAATAAGTAGAAACTATCCTAATAATTTAGTAATTGCTTCACAGCCCACCTCAAATGTCATCTCTTCTTTGAAGCTCCGTTTGGAATTCATTGCTCTTCATTTTGTGTTTCCATGGGATTTGGTTTATTCTTCTATTACAGGATGTTTTGTGTTGTGTTGAACCTATTAGGTACGTGACTCTTTTGCCAATGAAATTGATCTCCTGGATGGAAAGAATCATGTCATATTTATTTATGCAGCTACCTAACACAGAAAAGGTAGAAAATGAAAATTGCTTGTTTGCTATCGGCTCACTGTCTTTGGCTCTAACCCATACCAGTCAGTTTCTATTTTAGACTGTCACGAAATGCAAGTCAATACCCAAGTTACGCTCCTATCACTAGGCCCCACTTTCATAAGCATATGACATTTTGCAGCAGTTTTAAATTATTCATGTATCACCTTGAAGTTTTGAGGACTAGCAACTTTAATGTAAACTTCACAAGTATTTTGAGATCAAGAGCAAAACTGGTTATATTTACTTTAGCCTATGATAAAATCATTTTCACAACACCAATAATTGTTTTTGATAACTGCTTCTCATCTAATGCTGTTAGAGTAAAGACATCGCAAAGTTATCATAAAATACTATTAGCAATAAATACTCTTAAAGTTGCTGTAAATCTTCTGAAACCATGACGGCAGATGCTACAGCTTTGATATTTCACAATTTTCTGTCTTGCGGATCCACACTTCTTAGTCATTTTCTGAGTTAATTACTCTTGATCTGTGCCAGACTGTTATTCTAGCGTTCTTGAGCTGCAGGTGGGATAATGAATGATTAGAAGGTGGAATTGCTAATTCTTTTAAAAATGGAAAGATGGGGAAGAATGGCCTGAGAGAGCTGGGGTGTCTTCCTGTGGCGACAGGCTCCGAGTGTGTGCTGTTCAGTGCTGTTCCTGTCTTTGCCATCTCGTTGAAGTGAGAGTAACCAAAATGTTTTCCCCAAATATCGCCCTTGTTGTCTGGTTGGACGAGTCTTCTAATACATCTAGCTAAAATCATGTGACCTCAACACAGTAGAAAAGATATACTAAACTTTTAAATTAGGGTGTCACAATCAAGATTTATTTAATAAATTTCTTAGATGTAGCAAAATGATAGCTCCCAAGAATGTCAATATATAAAAAAAAGATTAATACAAAATAGTCATTATTATACTTGGAGGCTAATAGAGTACTTTTATTGTACTAAAACACAGAATAAAATTTGTGCCTTTTGGCTTGCTTTTCTACTTTTAAGTGAATAAATAATAACCAAATTATACTAATGGGACAGTGATTAGATGTCAAAGGTGCTACATTTCTTTCTTTTTTTTCTGTTGCTGCTGCTGCAGAGAATGGAATTGATCTAGAATGAGGCAGAGGAGTAGAGTAATGGTCATCTATTGAAAACAGGAATTTCAATGTGTGATTATTTTTGAAGGTGACTTAGTCAGGGATTCCCAGAAGCAGACTCTGAGTGAGTGATTCACAACCGAAGTAAGGAGAAACAGGTAAGAGACACGAGACTGGTGAGGAGAAAGGAGCCCAGCAAGGCTCCTCATCAGGCAGAGTTCTTTTTAGGGTAGCAAACCTCCTACAGACGGTCTTGGGTGACAGCTATTGGAAGCGATAGTATGAGTCAGCTGGGAGAGGGGAGCTCCAAAAATACTTTCAAAAAACGGTTATACATGAAGGGATTCTTTTCAGTGTTTGGCATCTAACTTTAGGCTGGTAAATTAAATTTTGGAGTTAAAACAAAAATGAGAACTGGTGTCTGAATGAGGAAAGGAATGAAAGAAAAATGAGAGAATTACATTAATTATTAGGAAACTGTGCATGGGTAGATTACACTGACAGATTAATTGAGACTGGAAGGCTTAAAAGATGAATAACCCAAATCAGCGAAAGATTAGAAAAGAGAAGAACTTTCCGAGAATGGGGTGTTTTATACAAATCTGTCTGAGCCACAGATTAAAATAATATCGAGGTCATCTAACTGCCTCACTCTCAGGAATGACGGCCACTTGAGAATGGCCGCACACGGCCACCGTGGAAAAGGTCGCTGGAGAGAGGCTTCAGGCCAGGACACGTGCTGGGACCTGGCTAATTCACTCACGCACAGTCAGCCAGCACCGGACGCTGCCCACAAACAGCTCATGCAGATTGCTGGCTTGCCGTGTTTCCTCCATGTCATATACACAAAGACGCACAGTCCCGACAGGAAGTCTTCTCCAATGCGAGCATGGGGAAGGCGTGTGTCTGTTCCATGTGAAATAATGTCACGGGGAGTAACAAATAATAGATGAGGTGGATTATATGTCTTGACAAACATTTTGGACAAAAAGTATTTGAAAATGTATCTTAGACTGGCTGTGTATTATCACTGCTTCCAAATTACCTTGTGCTCTGTGACTGAGGGATACTGGCAAATATCTGTAATTTTAAGTATTTTACTCCAATTTGACATGATTGTTGCTTTTTGGGTGAGAGGGCTTTTAAAACTATTTGCCACATGAACTCTGGTTTTGCTTTTGGAGTACACCATTGTCATTCATTAAGAGACTGAGGTTCCGTTACTTGTCTGTCTTCATCGGGATATGTAAACAGCTCTGTCATTACCAAATCATATGCTATTTTTCATTTTTCTCAAGATCTAGATCTCGCAGCTATTGTTTAAATGGAACAGTGCAGAAGAGAAAATGCCATTTGGAGCATCGTAGGTATATAGTGAATAAATCTAGTGTGCTATTAGTTTCCATTTCAATTTATTTTTCCTCGTTTTGGTCATAGTTCAGTAACATTTAGGAGAAATTCTTATAGGGTAGCTAATGTGATATAGAAAACCTATTTCTTACACTGCTAAATTTATCAGAAAAGTTTAAATAAACAAAACCCTTCCCTAAGAAATACATTATAAATTCAAATAAGTAAATATAGCATAGGTTATTTTTGACAGGCACATAACTTATAGCTTCTGATCATTAATTTTAGTATTCATTAGTTTAGTTAATGAAAAACAAAATATAATATTGATAATATGAACAACTAATAAATCAAATAGTTTTTAGTTTTCAGTTGCAAAACTACAAGTTCTTCTAAAACTTCTGAATCCACTTACCAAAAAATGGTCCCAAATCTCGATAGTATTAATATAGGCCTTAATGATTTTTATGGATGAACAATGAATTCCATGTTCAATGCACAATGATACAAAACTTAGAGTTTTAACTGCAATCACCTATGCAAACTTTAAAAGGTTCTAAAGCAATTTTTATATCGGGATTTCATTTTCCTTAGCCAAAATGGTTTACTGACATTGACGTTCATATAGTATTATCTATGCGTTTGGGTGATTTTTATTTTAAAAATACCTAATGTTTTTTAGAGCAGTTGTTTGGCTTACAACAAAACAGAGTGGAAGGTACAGAAATTTCCCACATGTTCCTTGTCCCTACACATGCATAGTCTCCTCCCTTATTAACATCACTCACTAGGATGGTATATTTCTTTTGACCAAGAATGAACCTACACTGACCAAGGGCCACAGCTTACCTACGGCTCACTCTTGGTGATGTACTTTCTGTGGGTTTGGATATCACACAGAGCATTTTCACTGCCCTAATAATCCTCCGTGCTCTGCCTAAAAACCCTCTCTCCTCCAACGCCACCGCCCCCAACCCTGGCAACGACTCGTCTGTTTACTGTCTCCACAGTTTTCCCTTTTTCAGAATGTCATATAGGTAGAATTATACAATATGTAACCTTTTCATATTGGCTTTTCATATGTAACATAAATGTAAATATACATTTAAGTTTTCTCATGTCTTTTTAAGGTTTAATAACTCATTTCTTTTTAGCACTAAATAATATTCCAGTGTCTGGATGTATCACTACTTATTTATCCATTCACTTACTAAAGGATATCTTGGTTGTTTCCAAGTTTTGGCAATTATGAATAAAGCTGCTATAAGCATCTCTATTTTTGTATGGACTCTGGTTTTCAATTCCTTTGGATAAATGCTGAAGAGTATGATTGCTGAATCATGTGGTAAGAGTATTTAGTTTTGCAAAACTGCCACTGTCTTCCAAAGTGGCTGTGCCATTTTGCATTTCCACCAGCAATGAATGAGACTTCCCGTGGCTCCACATCCTGACCATCACTTGGTGTTGCCAGTGTTTTGGATGTGGGTCATTCTGATAGGTGTATGGTGGTTGTCTTATTGTTATTTTGATTCTCATTTCCTTGATGACACATGATGTGAAGCATGTTTTCATATATATATTCACCACCTACATATCTCCTTTGGTGAGTTGTCTGTTCAGGTCTTTGGTCAATTTTTTAATCTGGTTGTTTTCTTATTGTTGAGTTTTCTATTTTGAATAATAGGCCTTCATCAAATGTGTCTTTTGCAAATATTTTCTCCAGTTTGTGGCTTGTCTTATTCTCTTGACAGTGTCTTTTACAGAAGAGAAGTTTTTAATTTTAATGAAGTCCAGCTTATCAATTATTTCTTTCATGGATTGTGCCTTCAGTGATGTATGAAAACAGACAAGTCCAAACCCAAGGTTACCTAGGCTTTCTCCTATATTATCTTCTAGGAATTTTACAGTTTCGCATTTTACATTTGCATTTTAGGTCTGTGATCTGCTTTAAGTTAGTTTTTGTGAAGGGCGCACAGTCTGTGTCTAGATTCGTTTATTTGCATGTTGATGTCCAGTTGTTCCAGCACCATTTTTTTGTAAGAACTACCTTTGCTCCATTGTATTGCTTTTGCTCCTTTGTCAAAGATCGATTGACTATATTTATGTAGTTCTATTTCTGGACTATTTTGTTCTATTGATCTGTATATTATTTCATCGATACTGTACTGTCTTGGCTACCGCAACTTTAGAGTAAGTCTTACTGCTGAGTAGCATCAGTCTTTCCGACTTTGTTCTCCTTCAATATCGTGCTGGCTAGTCTGGGTCTTTTGCCTCTCCACATAAACTTTAGAATGAGTTTGCCAATATCCATAAAATAACTTTCTGGGGTTTTGATTGGGATTGCATTAAATCTATAGTTCAAGTTGAGAAGAACTGACATCTTTGCAATATTGAGTTTTCCTATCAACGACCATGAAATATCTATTTATACATTTAGTTATTCTTTGGTTACTTTTATCAGAGTTTTATAGTTTATGAAGATCTTGCATATATCTATTATATTTATACTTTATTTTTTGAAGTGCTAATGTAAATGGTATTGTGTTTTTAATTTCAAATTCCACCTGTTCATTGTTGGCATATAGAAAAACATTTGATTTTTTATGTTGATCTTATATCTTGTAACTTTATTATATAATTGGTTACTTATTCTTTCCAGTTTTTTGTCGATTCTTTTGGCTTTTCTACCTAGATGATCATGCCATCTGCAACAGTTTTATGTCATCCTTCCCAACTGCCGTTTTTTTTTGTTTTTTTTTTCTTGCCTTATAACAGCAGTAAGGACTTCCAGTATGATGTTTAAAAAGAGTTATGAGAGGGGACATCCTTGTCCTGTACCTGATCTTAATGGGAAAGGTTAGAGTTTTGCACCATTAAATATGTCAGCTGTAAGTTTGTCAATAATTTTTATCATGTTGAGAAAGTTTCCTTCTATTCCTAGTTTACTGAGAGTTGTTATCATGAATCTATGTTGAATATTGTCAAACGAATTTTATGCATCTATTGATATGATCACGTGATATTTTTTGTCTGTAGATGTAGATTACAATGATTTTCGGATGTTGAATCAGCATGGCATACCTAGGATCAATCTCACTTGGTCATGATGTATAATTCTTTTTTACATTTTTGAACCTTATTTGCTAATATTTTGTTGAGGATTTTTGCCTCTATGATCATGAGAGATAATGGTTTGTAGTTTCCTTTTCTTGTAATGTCTTTTCCTGGTTTTGCTATTAGGATAATGCTGGCATCATATAATGACCAAGAGATGTCCTCATTTTCATTTCTGGTATCAGTAATTGGTTCCTCTCTCTTTTTTTCTTAGTAAGCCTGGTTAGAGGTGTATAGACTTTATTGATCTCTTTGAAGAATTGGCTTTTGATTTTGATTTTTTCTATTGATTTCCTGTCTTCAATTTTATTGATTTATGCTCTAATTCTTACTATTTCTTTTAATCTGCATACTTTGAATTTAATTTGCTCTTCTTCTTCTAGTTTCCTAATGTAGAAACTTTAAAATCAATCATCTGATTTTAGATTTTTCTCTTCTAAAATATGCATTCGATGCTATAAATTTCGCTTTTAGCACCGCTTTCACTGCATCCCACACATTTTGATAAGTTGTTTCTTTCGTTTTTATTTAGTTATGAAATTTTTAAAAAATTTCTCTTGAGATTTATTTTGGAGCCATATTATTTAAAAAATGTGTTGTTCAATATCCACCTATTTTGGAATTTTCCAGTTATTTTTTTGTTATTGATTTCTAGTTTAATTTCATTGTGGCCTGACAGCTGACATTTTATGATTTCTATTCCTTTAAATTTGTTAAGGTGTATTTATGGCTCACGGTGTCATCTATTTTGGTGAATGTTTAATGTGAGCTTGAGAAAAATGTGTATTCTTCTGTTGTTGGATGATGCAGTCCATAGATGTCAATTACATCCAGTTGATGGATGGTGTTGTTAAGTTCAACTATGTTCTTACTGATTTTCTGTCTGCTGTGTCTATCCATTTCTGATAAAGAGATGAAGTCTGCTACTGGAATAGTGGACTCATTTCCTTCTCTTTGGAAGTTCAATCAGCTTTTGCCTCACATAGCTGACTCTCTGTTATCAGGTGTATACACGCTAAGAATTGTTATGTCTCTTGGAGAACTGACCCCTTTATCTCTCATAACTTTCCTTACTTTGAATTTTGCTGTCTGAAATGAACATAGCTACTGTGCTTTCTTTTAATTAGTGTCAGCGTCAGCATAATATATTTTCTCTATCCATTTACTTTTAATCTATGTGGGTCTTTCTATTTAGAGTGAGTTTCTCATATAATTGTGTCTTTTGATCCACTCTGACAGTCTGTTTTTTGATTGATGCATTCCAACCATTGACATTCAAAGTGATCACTGACATAGTTAGATTAATATCTATCATATTTGTCAATATTTTCAATGTGTTGCCCTTGTTCTTTGTTCCTAATTTTGACTTCCACTCTTTTTTCTGCCTTTTGTGGTTTTAATCAAGCATTTTATATTATTCCATTTTCTCTCCTTGGAGAATATCAGCTATACTTTAAAAAGAAATTTTTTTCAGTGGTTGCTCTAGAGTTTGTAACATACATTTATGACTAATTCAAGTCCACTTTCAAATAACACTATTCCACTTCACAAGTAGTGTGGTATCTTATAGTAACAAGATAATTCTAATTCCTTCTTTCTGTCCCTTGTACACTGCTATCATTCATTTCACTTATATATGAGCATACTTAAGCATATGTAACTAAACATAAGATATAAACATATGTAATCCAATACAGTGTTACTTGTTTTATTATTTTGAACAAAGTGTTATATTAATTAAGAATAAAAAAAATCAAAGTTTTTATTTGACCTTCACTTATTCCTTCCTGTATGCATACACCCAAGTTTCTGATCTATATTATTTTCCTTCTTTCTAAAGAACTTTTAATATTTCTCACAAGGCATGTCTATTGGCAACAAATTATCTCAATTTGTCTGAGAACAATCTTTATTTCTCCTTCACTTTTGAAGAATAATTTCATAGGGTACAGTATTCTAGGCTGGTAATTTTTTTCTCTCAATACTTTAAATATTTCACTCCACTCTCTTCTTGCTTGCATGTTTTCTGAGGAGAATTCTATGTAATTCTTATCTGGAGGTAAATCTCATGATATTATTTTGACTGTGAGTTGTCCACACTGCCCCTCCAGAAATTCATCAATTACAGTTCAGGTTTTCCTATCCTGGTCCTAGTATCTTCACCCATCTCTCTAATCTTGGGGGTATAAGTTTGTCTTGTGTCTTCACTTCTCTTAGGAATCCAAGAATTATTGATTTTCAGTCTGTTCAGCTTTTTACTTATTATTAGGACTTATAAGCTCCTAACATGTGAAACCATATTTTGTTTTGTTTTTTAACCATAAAATTTCCCATTTTGGTTAAATTCATTCTATGCCTTGCAATCTATGAAAAGAATGGATTGAATATAGGAATAAATCATTAATTATTTATAGTAAAATTGAGGCTTACTCTCGACAGTCTCATATAAGTAAAGAAACAGAGTTTTAGGTTTCTATTCTGTTCCTAATGAGCTTTATGATGAGATCTTAGGCAAGTTACTTCACCCATCTAAGCCTTAGTTCTAGATCTGTAAATTAGGTATAATAATATATACCTTAAGCTATTATTCTGACATTTAAATGAATAATGTATACATATTGCCAAAGAGTATAATATATACAGACTGCACAGCATAGTTGCTCAGGATATTATTATTAGAATTATTTCGTATCTATAGTGTTTTTAAAAATAGCATGATTAATCAATTGATTGGAAGAACATGGCCTAACAGATAAAATATAGTGCATTTATATTGGCCATGTCCATGGTGGCTGATTTAACTGGTTTTAATGTATACTATCTTGTGTTTTACATGGTTAAGATATGCCTTAAAAGTAGTATCGATTTCTTTGCATTGGTCAACTATAATTTGCCCACGGATTACACATACAGTAAGTAATATTTTGACATGTTAATTGTAGAATTTTCCTCCCTCTGCTTCCTTGCACTAGTTACCTTTTCCTGATCATGTAGGCAATAGAACCTAGCAGGCTAGGGTCAGGACAGATAATGCTGAGATGTAAGAAGTCATTCATCAGCTCTGAGCTTCATATTAGGCTTTTAAAAACACTCCACAATAGAAACAATATTTTTGAAATGATAGCTTTTCTTTGCAGAAGACTGATATTTTAAGAGAGAAAAATATATGCTTAGCCCCAAAGCGCTAAGGACCTTGAAAGAGCCTTGAAATCAAAAAGTGAGGAAGAATGCATGAATAGAATAACAGGCCCCCAAGAGGGAAAATCTGGCCAGCATGCAGAAAGAGAGAACTAAATACCGGAAAGCCTTGCGGCTGGACATGGAAGCTGACTGCACTGACTGGAGAAAACATGGCGGATGCAGCACGGACGAAAGCTGATGCTCAAGACCAAGAGAACAGGTTACACCTCTGCAGAGGCCAGTGAGGTCGGAGAACAGCACTTGGACCAGGACTTTTCCAAGGAGGAAATAAGAAGAAGGAGGGAAATGTTGAACTGTGTG
Source organism: Eidolon dupreanum (assembly GCA_028627145.1). Classification (NCBI taxonomy): domain Eukaryota; kingdom Metazoa; phylum Chordata; class Mammalia; order Chiroptera; family Pteropodidae; genus Eidolon; species Eidolon dupreanum. Next base: position 2,042,543 of record CM053508.1, on the reverse strand, counting down.
TTTACCGAAAAGAGACTGAATTTTAAACCAAAAGCATATGTGAGAAAGACCATTAAACAGAAGAGCTCATATTCTAAGCTTTGTTCAGTTATGTAGAAATTTTAAAAATTAATTTTCTAACTTTAGAGTTTGTGACCATGTTGAAATATTATCCACTAACTACTTATTAGGCTGGAGGAGACTTTGAGTTTTAGTTCTTCTTGGTTAATCTGAAAGCCTCCATTATCTGAAATGGTTTTCAAGAGCAAGGAAGGAACAAAGTTTTCTCTTTCGAACAATTATTTTAACTGTCACAAAATTAAAATAGGTACATGTATTATTATCATGGTTATTTTATAAAACTAGACTGAAAATTAACTTTCTCAAACAGGTAACATTTTCTTAAGCAGATTAAGCCAATTTTCTTCATATTTATTTTAAAAGTAAACTTTCAAAAATATAACTCAAAGTATTAACATCACAAACAAATAATTTGAAACCTATTGTGAACTTAAAAAGGATTTAAAAACTAGAATTTTCCTTTTATAAACTAAATAAAATTGTGAAGTATAACTACAAGAAGAGCTTTTTAAATATGCAAACTACATTTAAATATTTTTATATAATATGCATTTGGTTCAGCTTTGTCGTCAGCTAAGCATAGTGGGTTCACTCCACGACCTACAGGTTGACTGTTTTTATTCAACACTGTGTTTCTGAGTCATGGACCAAAGCTGTTTGTGTCATATCATAAGCCATTTAAAGCGTTAGCCATAATAAACCATGTTAATTCATAATAAGACTATTAATGTTAGACATGACAAGATTATTAATATCAGGTTTTATATCAGCTATAATCCTACTGAATCTTAGGCTCATTCAAAGATGAGGAGAAAACAAACTTCAGATATCATTTTGATGTTGTGATCTGAAATCATTAAATCCTAAAGCAAATATTTAAAAACCATGTATTCCTACTCGACCATAAAAAAGAATGAAATCTTACCATTTGCAATGACATGGATGGATCTGGAAGGTATTATGCTAAGTGAAGTAAGTCAGAAAGAGAAAAACAATACCATATGATCTCACTTATATGTGGACTCTGAAAAACAAAACAAACAAAACAGAAACAGACTCATAGATACAGAGAACAAACTAATGGTTGCCTGATGGGAGGTGGGTTGGGTGGTTGGGTGGGAAAGGTAAAGGGATTAAGTAGTCCAGAATGGCAGTCACAAAACAGTCACAGGATGTAAAGCACAGCATAGGGGACAGAGTCAATAATACTGTAATAACTGTGTACGGTGCCAGATGAATACTAGACTTATCAGGGAGATCGCTTTGTACTAAGTGACATAAATGTCTAACCACTATGTTGTACACCTGAGAGTAAATAATATTGAATTTCAACTGTAATTAAAAAAATAAAAATTAAAAAAAACATGCATTCAATAATTAATATTTTGTTTCTGTTCCTAAAAATTTGACTCAATGGAGCCATGAGAAGAAGCACTTTTATTTTAAAAGAGACAAGTTAAATTTTGATTTATTGCCATGGTCACAGCATTTGCCTTCCAATGGAAAAAGAAATACATGTTAGCCTATACTGGATAACATTTCATTTAAGAGCTTTTATGTTTGCCTTACAGAGCTTGTATATTTAGTCAAAGAATAGTAATAAAAAATTTACAGACAGAAACATGAACAAAAAAATTTATACTTTGTAACGCTCTAAAAATACATTATCTAATAACAAAGAAAAATGATTACTACCTTCTGGATGACACAGAAAACTAAGAAAAATATCTGAGACATTGAACATATAACAATATTATTATAAATATTAATATTTATGGACTACTGTGAAGGCAGTAGTAAAAAAAAGCACAAGTTCTAATAAAAAGTTAGAAACAGACGACCCTTTAAATATCTTAACAATTTAAATCATGGTAAATTCAAGTGTTTCTTTTCTTCTAAATTTTTACTTCATGCCGTAGTGAAGGCAACATGTTTACAAACAGGCATTCATGAGAATAACACATATTATACATGAAAGATATTCATAGAGTCGTCCACGATTCCTCTGTAAGCATTCTTATTGACTATCCACCACTATCAGTTGTAGGGTTGGAAGGCACTTCAACAATGACCGACTCTAAAAAGAAAATGTATCTGTCATTAAGACATTAAGACCTCTGATAGTGAATGCTCATCATAAGGTAAATAAATGTAGGATCACTATGTTGTACACCTGAAATGAATATAATATTGTATGTCAACTACACTTTAATAAAAATAAATAAAAATTTAAAAACAGAGTCCAGATGATTACTCAACATCCTGTCCCGTAACTTTTGCTGGCATACTCTGTGCTCCACATTACCCTATGGCCACGTCACTCTTTCATTGCAATGCACTTTCTTAGTTCAGCTGCAGTTTTTTCTAGCTGTTGCACCTTCCACTGCCATTGTCTTCTATGTGACTGAAGCTTGTTCACCTGACAATGCAAGCGCTTAAGAATCGCACTGTATCTCTTATGTTGTACCTATTAAAGAAGAATACATGAAGGACACTTTGACTACTCTAAAAAGGAGAACACTTGATTAGAAATTATGCACTGTAAATAATGATAATAAACAGTAATTATAACTATTCGACACTTGTGACATGTTAGTTACTGTGCTGAGAGCTGTTTACATATAATTCAATTCTCATAACAACTTTATGATGTGGATACCATTAACGCCATTTTTGTATAAAGAAACCAAAGATCAAGGAGTTTCAGTATCTGACCGAGGTTTCACAGCCAGCGACCGACGGTGTGTGGGGGTCGAGCCCAGGGGACACACCCATGAAGACGCGCCTTCGGCTTATTGAGCAGTTACTAGTTAAGGGCGATGGTTTCATCTCCTGTACCAGCGGTTCACCGGAACACAGACTCATTGCCCTAAAAGACCCAGAGCACGTTGTCCACTTCCCTGCCCTTAAGTAGATCGGTATTTACACTGAGCCAGACAAATGTTACACTGGAAGTCAATGAGGCACCGTGTGAAGTGCAAGTATTTTGGTGTCAGGCCACAAGAAAGTAAAAAAGTCAAAATTCATGATATCAGTATGGCTGTACAAAGAGCGCCCAATGTTTTCTAACAGCGTTACTGAGATGTAATTCATGTACCACGTAATCCATCCTTTAACGTGCATGATTGAATGGTTTTTAGTACATTCACAGGGTTGTGCGTCACCACAATCAGTTTTACATTATCATTAGCCCCCAAAGAGACCCAGTTCCCATGAGCAGTGACTCCATTCCCCCACCCCCACCCTTAGCACTAGGCAACCGCTCAACTACTTTCTCTTTATATAGATTTGCCTATTTAGGACATTTTATAAAATGGGATCCTATAATATGTGGTCTCTGATGACTGGTAATTGGCTTCTTTCACTCAGCATGTGTTTAAGGGCCATCCATGCTTTAGCATGTATCAATGCCCCATTCCCTTTTATTGGCTAATAATATTCCACTGTGTGATATACTACAAGTTATTTATCTATTTTATCAGTTGATAAATATTTGAGTTGTTTCTACTTTCTGGTTATGATGAATGATGCTGCTGTGAATATTACTGTACAAGTTTTTATGTGGACATGTTTTCACTTCTCTTGGGTATATATCTAGGAGTGGAATTACTGGATCACATGGTAACTCTATGTTTAACCATTTGGGAAACTACCAGACTATTTTCTGATTTTACAGTCCCATGATCAATGTGTGAGGGTTCTATTTTCTTCAAATCCTTGAAAATACTTATTATCTCTTTTTTATCATAGCCATCTTACTGGGTATGAACTGGTATTTCATTGTAGTAAAAATATCTACTTTTTTAACTTTTTATTTTTATTTTTCATTTTTTGGCAAGGCAACCCTTGGTTGACCTCACAGATTACAAAGACCTTGTCAGCTTACAATTCTTTCTTTTTTTATTTTTACGCCTACAGCACCTGGTCTTCCTAGGTGGTCTCCCATCCAAGTACTAACCAGGCTTGACCCTGCTTAAGCTTCCAAGATCAGACAGGATGAGGTTTGTTCAAGGTAGCATGGCCATAGACTAAAAATACCTACTTTTAAATAAACTGATAGAATAATAGAGCTGGAGAAGTTACCTCTTCATTCCTATATCTAAGGGAGTGCTGTAGAAAGTTAGAAAGGAAGTTCTAAGTCAGTTCAAGTAAGGATCAATTTGTCAAAACACCAATTCACCAAATTTATTAAAATAACCAATATGCCAAAAATGAGTTTATAGCCTAAGAGGGATGTGGGGAGACAAGACTCTCAGTTTCTGGGGCCTTGAGACTCAGCCCTCAACGTGTCTCCCCTTCTATCTACCCCTCAGCTGTCCTTACTGGGATCTAGATTGCGCTATATGCTGAATCTCATGTTATTTTCCCCCAGCAAACATTCCCTTCTTTCTCTCCCAGCTCCTCCCTTAGCTCAGGGTTCTTTACCTTTATTATGCCATGGATCATTCTGACAGTATTATGAAGACTATGGACTCTTTAGAATATTATTTTTAAATGCATAAAATAAAACATACAGGACTACAAAGGAAACCAATTATATTGAAACATAGTTCTGCAACAGAGCAGGGAAACTGGGACAGAGATACTCTAAGCATTCTAAAATACTGCTATAAAAACAAAGTGAAAATTTGTCAACTAACATTTCACATAAATTGCTATAAACTTTACATATCTTTTAAAGTTTTTAGTTTTTGGTAATTCTTCAAATGCAGATAATTCATTCAAATTGGTGAACTGGTCCTGCTGATATGTTGGCAAAATAGAAAATGACTTTAAAAGGATTAGAAATAAATGTGCAATAAACTGAAATATTAATGATGAAGTTAGGCATTTTTCACAGAACTTGAATAAACAATCATAAAATTTACATGGAACTATAAAAGATCCCAAATAGCCACAGCAATCTTGAGAAAAAACAAAGTTGGAGGTTTCGCAATAGCTGATATCAACTATACTACAAGGATATAGTAATCAAAACAGCATGGTACTGGCATAAAAACAGACACATAGATCAATGGAACAGAAAAGAGAGCCCAGAAATAAAATCAGACCTATATGGTCAATTAATCTATGACAAAGGAGGCAAGAATGTACGATGGGGTAAAGACAGCCTATTTAATAAATAATGTTGGGAAAACTAGACAGACAAATGCAAAAAAATGAAACTAGACCACCGTCTTACACCATGTACAAGAATAGACTCAAAATGGATTAAAGACTTAAATGGAAGACCCAAAACTATAAAATTCCTATAAGAAAACATAGGCAGGAAACCTCCTAACATTGCTCTTTGTAATATTTTTTCTAATGTGTCACTTTGAGCAAGAGAAACAAACAAACAAGAAAAACAAACAACAACTGGACTATATCAAACTAAAAACTTTTTGCACAGCAAAGGAAACCATCAACAAAATAGAAAAGCAACCTACTGAGTAGGAGAAGATATTCACCAATGATACATCCAATATAAGATTAATATCCAAAATCGATAAAGAACTCAGACAACTTAATGCCCAAAAAACTAACAATCCAATTAAAAAATGGACAGAGGATCTGAATAGATATTTCTCCAAAGAAGACAGACAGATGGCCAATAGACATATGAAAAAATGCTCAATGTCAGTAAGCATCAGATAAATGAAAATTAAAACCACAATGAGAGATCACCTCACACCTGTCAGAATGGCTATCATCAATAAATCAACAAACAACAAGGGTTGGCGAGGATGTGGAAAAAAAAGGAATCTTCGTGTACTGTTGGTGGGATTGTAAATTGGTACAGCCACTATGAAAAACAGTATGGAGTTTCCTCAAAAAATTAAAACTAGAACTACCTTTTAACTCAGCAATTCCACTTCTGGGTATTTATCTGAAGAAATCCAAAACACTAATTCAAAAAGATATATGCACCCCCATGTTTATTATAGCATTATTTACAATAGCCAAGATATCAAAGCAACCTAAGTGTTCATCAATAGCTGACTGGATAAAGAGGACATACATATATACAATGGAGTATTACTCAGCCATAAAAAGAATGAAATCTTACTATCTGTGACAACATGGATGGAGCTGGAAGGTATTATGCTAAGTGAAATAAGTCAGACAGAGAAAGACAAATACCATATAATTTCACTTATACATGGAATCTAAAAAACAATTTAAGTGAATAAACAAAACAAACAAAATCATAGATACAGAGAACAAACTGATGGTCACCAGATGAGAGGGGAATTGGAGGGGTGGGTAAAAAAGGTGAAAGGGAGTAAGAAGTTCAAATTTTGAGTTATAAAAATAGTCACAGGGATGTAAAGTAAAGAACAGGTAATGTAGTCAACAATACAGTAATAACTACATATAATGCCAGGTGGGTACTAGAATAGTCAGGGGGATCACTTCATAAATTAGATAAATACCTAACCACTATGTGTACACTTGAAAGTAATATAATATTGAATTTCACCTGTAATTGAAATGTTTTTAAAGGAAGGAAAAAGGTGAAGGGTAAAAAGAAGTTCAAATTTCCAGGTATAAAACAAATAAGTCATGGGGCTGTAATGGACAGTATAGGGAAATATAGTCAATAATATTGTGATAATTGTACGGAGTCAGATGGCTGCTGAACATTTCATGGTGACCACTTCTTTAGCTATGTAATTGTTGAAAAATTATTGAAACTAATAAAATATTGTATATTAGCTATATTTTAATAAAATTTTTTAAAATAATGAAGCTATATTTGAAAGATGATTTTTATACATCAAATATATTCAAGAGGATATAGGTCCACTGATGTATATATTATATGTCTACTATATATAATATATGTGCATTGATATAGCCAATATAATATATTAATAAGGAGACTATAATGACTAAATATGCTTATATTCATGTTCATAGAATATATTAATAGAAATAAAATAACAAATAAATTTCTGGTTAATCAATAAATTTGGTTGGTTGTATATTACCCTGCTTTTGAAATTATTCTTCAATAGTTAAGCTATGAAATGCATACACAATAGATTAGAATAGTGTCCCCTAAGTGGGACTCTAGGTCACCAGCCACAGCTAGTGCTACATATCTTACTTTTACATCTTGTTTATGTCTCTCTCCAACTAGAACCCAAGTTCCATAAGGACATGGACTTTCATCCATTTATTTTATTCACCACTCTATCATCGAGCCTAAAAGAGTAACTGGCACATAGTATGAACTCAAAATGTGTGTTGATGAATTAATTAATAAATACATAAATAATGTGAGACAGTTTTTGTAAAGCAAACGACTGCTAACCTTTTTTGGGAATAATGTCATATAAAATATATTGCTAATTTCTGTATTGTTCACAATTTATCCACGTAAGTGAAAAGTCTAAACTTCCTGCTAAGCTATAACAAGGTGCTCCAGTTCCCCTGTGGGAGTGACATCAGAGAAGGGCAATTCGGGGGCCAGGAATCTGCATCTCTACTGGGTAGTAGAAAACCACACACTGTTGTGACAGTGGAGCCCACTTGGGAAGCCTGGACTTCTACCCCCATCTGGTGGTAATAAGGCATCCTTCCCCTTCACAATGAATGTCAGAGGAGACCTAGTAGAGAGACAGGATTTTCAACACCACTCAGTAGTAACGAGTCCACATCTACATGGCATCAGTGGAAGCCACACAGGGGAACTCACAAGGTGCCCCTGCCCCTTCCAGCCAGAGGGTTAGCAGCAAAGGCCTAGTGGACAGCCAGAATTCCTGCCCCTGGCCAGCAGCAACAAGAAGTTCTGCCCTCATGAGAATCGATGGAGACTGAGTAGGAAGCCTGAATTTCCACCACCACCCAGAAATAACTATAATCCAGAATCTCAAAAATATTACCCACTATGCCCAGATTTCAAAGAAAATCACTCATCAGTCCAAGAACGAGGTTCAATAGCAGAATGTAGGGGAAGAAAAAAGAATCAGTGAATGAAAGCTAGAATACTAGAAATTACTCAATCTGAACAGAGAGAAAAATAGACTGAAAAAAGAAATGAACAGAGCCACAGGGACCCGTGGGACTAAAACAAAAAAGATCTATCGTTTGCCTCATCAGAGTCTTGACAGTGGAGAAGTAAGAGGATAGAGCTGAAAAGGTATTGAAATAAGAGCCGAAAATTTCCCAAATTTGCCAAAAGACAAAAACTACAGAATCAAGAATCTGAGAGTATCCCCAATAGAATAAATCTAAATTCATGCTGAAACACATCACTGCAAAATTTATGAAAAGTATAAAAACAGAGTGAATCATGAAAGCAGCAGGAAACAAACACCTTATCTATAGGGAGAAAAACAATTTTAATAACAGAGGGTTTCTCATTAGAAATCCTGGAAGCCAGAAAAAAGTGGCATTGCATTTTTCATCTGTAGAAAGAACTGTCAACTTAGAATTCTATATTCAGCAAAAATATCCTTCAGGAATGGAAAGAAAACGAAGATTCTCAGATTAAATAAACTAAAAGATTTTGTCAGCAGCAGACCTATCCTAAAAGAATGAATTTAGAAGTTTTCTAAAGAGAAAGGAGATGACAAAAGAAGAAATCTTAGGACAACAGGAAGGAAGAAAAAAATATGGTAGAGCAAAATTATGGGTAACTGCAATAGACAAATGGAGAGGTCTTAGCTAAAGGGTATGGAGTTTCTCTTTGAGGTGGTTAAACATATGTAAAATTGACCGTGGCGATGGTTACAAATTATCTGTGAATATACCAAAAATCATTATGCGTTTTAATGCGTGAATTGTATGGTATGTAAATTATATCTCAAAAAATATGGTTTTAAAAATCAAAGTAGTGGTAGCCTGAGGAAAGGGGCACGTGAGAACTTTCCGGTCATGATCGGGAAGTTTGATATCTTGGTCTAGGTGATGGTAATGTGGGTGTACGTATAGATTAGTTAGAATTAATCAAGCTAAACCCTTACAATCTGTTCACTTACTCTTATGACAATTACATCCCAATAAAGTATATTAGCATAAAAATTATTAGGAAATCTCAAATTCCTTTCCAAAATACTTTTACCAATTTATACTCATATCAATATTATATTAGAATTCAGGCGCTCCTCATCTTACCAATTGTAATACTGACAACCTGACAGGATAAGTATGAGACCTCATGGTCAATACCTTATTGTTAATGAGATTAGTCATGTTTTCCATTGTTTTTTGGATTTTCATATTTCAAAAAAAAAAAGAATTTTCATACCACTTACCCAATGTTCTGCTGGCTTGTTTGACATTTTCTAATCTTTTAGTCATAAATATGTTTCAAATACCTTCTCTTAAAATGAATCTTCTCTGTGGTTTTGGTGCATTTCAATATTCGAGAAATGTATCATTATACACCCAAATATTTAATTATGCAGTTTGTATGTGTGTCTTTTAAAAGAAATGATTCTGACTCAAACGGTTAAGTTCGTTCCCTATGTTGTCTTCAGTACTCCTAGAAGTGTGTTATGACAATCTTATTTCATTTTCTTTATTGTATTTATAAGGCTAATTTATTTTGTTTGCACCAACCTCTTGATTATTTCTGTTTCATTAATCATTTTTTTCTATTTCTATGACATTTATATACTGTCTTACTATTTATAGTTTAATAATAAATCTTGATGTATAGAAGAGCAAAAAAGAAACAAACCCATTTATTTATATTACTAGTAAAAATAAGTAAAATCACAGTGTTTCTTAAAGAAAGGATTTTTATCTTCAATTTCATCAGATGCTTTTTAATTGTGTTAAATTAGTCACAAGCAAGTTAAAGACATGAATCTTTTTATTCTCCAAATTAATGTCTTAAGGGTGGAAATGATTTATCTTCCCTTAACAACATATTCTCTTCCATTTTCATTCCCATTCAACTAAATAATAATGACTATAGAAGTTTATCAGTGGTGCCCCAAATTTAGTCTCACTTTCAGTTTTGCATATCAGTGTTTTTTAATTGGATTCCATAATTGCAAATATGAAGTTAGAAGGCTGTAGAACACCAATTAATTCATTGTCTTTTACTTTATTTGGAGAAGTCTCTGATGTCTATCTAAGAATGGTCATCTTTTTTGACTCAACAACCTCAGCTTTCTAGCCATTAATTGGGTACCAGGTTGTTGGTAGAATGAGACCTGGAAAAATTCCAGGCCAGACGTAAAGAGGAGTGAGTGCTTACTTTGTCTAAACACATTCATATTTGAAAATCTTTGAATGGTGGAGTTATCTCTAATTATCTATTAATGATTTGCACTTATCTAATGCTTTTTGTAGTTCTTTTTTGTTCTCTAGCTGTTTGGAAGTAAACGGTGGAAACTATGAATACAGCTTAAGTTTAAGAAATGATTGCATAAAAATTGAAATCCAGATAATTAAGACTTACCTCGATTTCTTTTCTTAATTTTTCATGTGTCTTTTTTTCTTCCTCAAGAAAACAAGTTTTTTCAATGATAGATTCCTTTACAGTTATAATTTTATTCTTTAGCTTTGTAATATCATCCTGTATGTATATAAAATTTAAAATACACAAGTCAAACAATTAATGGTCAGTATAAATCCTAGATTTTCAGTGTTCCTATAACTTTAGAAAACTATCCATCTTATTTAATTTTGATAAATAGGATTTGAATATTACTTCTATGGTACAAATAATAAAAAACAATTATCCAAACAAACAAAGAAACCTTAGATTTGAAAATGTAGAACTAAAATTTAAATGAAAATAAGACATAAAGGATAGTGGTAGTTTAAGTAGTAATTCCCCAACAACAGTGTAAAGAATACTTTTTAATTCTCTAGCAAAATTTTAAGTTTGTATCTTTCACTTCAGAGAATAATAAAAGATATAGAAAGATGCTTAATTCATATTCTTTATATAACAGCGTTAAGCGTACTAAATTGACATAGATTGGTCTGGATCCATTAGCTTAGAAGGTAGAGTTTCAACATTTTGAGTCACACTTTCTGTAACAAATGGATTAATTGTTCACTGTGATTTTGTGTGACTATGTATTTTTCTTAATCCACAGGAGATTTGGGGATGTTTTCTTTATGCATTTGCACATTTGGCATAGTTGTTACATAACTCATGTACTTATCCCAGATTTTTAAAGTTGTGATAATAGTTTCTGAATCTAGTTAGAGCAGCAGTGGGTATTTTATTAAGTTAATGATAAATTTATCACTTATAAAAGTGTGCTTGCCAAAAAAAAAAAAAGAAAAAGTTTGAATAAGTGCTATATCGAACCTGTACTTGTTTCATACGGTTTCCTTCTGGATTTTGGAGATCCTGCCTAAGTTCCTCCTTCATTGCCTTCAGTTTTTTAACAAGATCTCGTTTTTCATGAAGCTCGATCATAAATGACTGTTTGCGTTCTTCCTCCCCCAAGCTATCTTTATGAGCTTTTATTTTTGCATAGTATTCATTATATCTTATCACGTGTTCCTCAAAATCTTCTTGGGCTGCTTCTATGTCAAATTTAAGCTTTACGTTTTCTGTGTGTAAGGATTTGATGTGTGTTTCCAGGGTTTCGCACTGAAGCTTGCTATTCTCCATGGCAGCATCCTGCTGCTGAATTTGCCTTTCTGTTTCTTTAGCTTCCGCAGAGACAGATGCGATCTGTTTTTCCAGCTCGTGAAGTTCACTCTGTAAAATATTTCAACAGTATTATTATTCATTCAACATGATATTCAACATGAGAGGGAAGTTATTTTTTGACCCATGGTGCATGTAGGCAAATCGCAACATGAAAAATATATATATTTATCAGATATAGAAAAATTGATGTACAATAGAAAGAAATATGCAATAATGTAAGAAGATTACGTTATAATCTCAATGGGAGCCTGGAGTTATTGATTTCTTATTTTTTATTGTTCATCTAATTCTAAATATTAAAATTTTGTCATTTATCTTAACATTTTATGTGTAAAAGATACTTCACAATCATCTTAATAATATATTTATGGGCATCGGAAGTACACCCTGAAGAAAGGCAGTATGATATA
>CM053508.1:1984942-2029956 GCA_028627145.1 Eidolon dupreanum | reverse complement strand
TAATCCATTTTGAGTGAATTTTTACGTGTGATACGAAGTGAAAGTTGAGGTTTACTTTTTATACATGTGGCTGTCCTCCACCATTTGTTGAAAGACTACCCTTTCTCTAATGAATAGTCTTGGCACCTTGTCTTAGCTCAAACTGCTATCACAAGACACCACAGACTGGGTGCTTAAACAACAGATATATGTGTCTCGTGGGTCTAGAGGCTGGGAAGTCCAAGATCAAGGTGCAGTGGATTCAGTTCCTAGTGAGAGCCCTGCTCCTGTCTTACAATGTCCTCACATGGCAGGGGGGGGGGGATAGGGAGGGGGAGGAGAGGAAGAGCACACGCCTGCTCTTGGGTCTCCTTCTCTTATAATCCCGTCATACGGGTCCCACCCTCATAACTGCATCTAGACCTAATTACCTCCTAAAGACCCCACCTCCGGACACCATGCGGGACACAAACATTCAGTCCTTACCAGCATCTCTTTGAAATCCACTGATATGTGGGGGCTATTTTGGGACACTTTGTTCTGTTCCATGGATGTGTATGTCTATCTTTACGCTGTGACACACTATCCTGATTACCATACTCTATGATAAATCTTAAAATCAGGTAATGTAATAACTTCCAACACTGTTCTTCTTCCTCAAAGCTGTTTTGGTTTCTCTAGATCCTTTGGATTTCCATATGACTTTGAGAATCAGCCTATCAATGTCTTCAAAAATAATGCCTGCTGAGATTTTGAGCAGAACTGCTTTTAAACTACAGATAAAATGGAAAAAACTAACATGTCAACAACAGTGAATCTTCTGATTCATTTAAATGGTATATCTCTATATTTATTTTAGTCTTTAATTTCTCTCAGAAATGTGCAGTTTATGAATTGTCTTAGTCTGCTCGGGCTGCCATAACAAAATGCCATAGACTTCGTGGCTTAAAGAACAGAAATTTATTTCTCATGGTTCTGGGGGCTGGAAAGGGCCTGGGCCTGGCCCAGTGCTCGTGAGAACTCTTCCTGGCCTGCAGAGGGCCACCTTCGCACTGGTTCTCACATGGCAGAGAGTGGCGGGAGAGCAAGCACTCCAGTCCTTCCTTACAAGGGAAGGAATCCTATCAGGAGGCCCCACCCTCATGACCTCATCTGACTCTAATTACTTCCCAAAGGCCCCACCTCCAAATACTGTTGGGTGAGGGAGGTATAAACATTTAGTACATAATACAAACCTGTCATCAGCTTCGCCCCTAAGTATTTCATAATTTTGATGCTACTGTAAATGATATTCCTTTTTAATTTGATTTTTTCTTTCAATATATAGAAACATAACTGACTTTTATAATTACTTGTATAGCTTATAATCTTTCTAAACTCACTTATTATTCCTAATAGCTTTTAAAAAAATAGATTCCTAGGATTTTTTAAAGATAATCATGTCATCTGCGAATAAAACCAGTTTCACTTCTTCCTTTCCAATCTGGATGCTTTTTATTTATTTTTCTTGCATGACTGCAGTGGCTTGAACTATTAGTACCACAAAATGAATACAAGCTGTAAGAGCACACATTTTTGCCTTATACCTGATCTCAGGAGTAAAACATTCACTCTTTCACCATTAGGTATAAAGTTAGCTGTAGGATTTAGGTAGATGCCCTTTTTTAGACTGAGAAACTTCTATTCCTAATTTCCTGAGAGGTTTTAGCATGAATGGATGTTGGATTATGACAACTGGTTTATATACCACTAGAATTCTCTCCTAAACATAAATTTAATAATCTGCTCCCTTCCTTAAAGCCCATCAAAACCTTCTCATCACCTTTAAAATAAAGTCCAAGTTTCATATCATTGTACACAGCTCTCACTTCTCAAAACGTACTCTGCTATACCACCACAAACCACTTAGAGTTCTGTGAATATACCAGTGTGATTTCAGGCTCCTGTGAATTTTCTCAGGTTCTTTTTGTCTGGAATATTGTCCTCCTAACCACTTAACGCTTACACCTGTCCCAGGTACCCAATCATTCAGGTGTATTCTAACTGTCCCTTAAAAGTCAACTGAATCTTCACTTTCTTTGTGATCGCTCCTCCTTCGGTGTTAACCTTGTGTTTATGCCTTTACTGCTGACATTACTGCCCTGCACGTAATTATTGACTGACTTCACTGTCCCCTCCTTCCTAGGTGGTGAGAAACTTAAGAATGAGCAAAATGCCTCCATATAAGTGAAATAACATCTGTGAAAGTCTTTAAAGACTGAGTGAGAAGTGTTACAGAAAATTTCTTTGGAAAAATCTAAGACATTACTATTTTTGCCTTATATTCTATTGTAAACATGTAATCTTTCTAACGGTGTGACTAAGGCTATGCAAATATTTATAAGAAATCCATATTACCATGATAGTATAATTATTATCATCATATCTCTGCTGATGCATTAACACCTAAAGCCATATCAATATCTCATCCTAGCAAGGATATCTTACATAATATTTACAAGTAGTAATTCACTTCATCATCATGAAAATCTTATAGGCAGGTTCTATTGCTATCTCTGTTTTAAAAATGGGAGAACAGAAGCACAGAGAAATTAAACCAAAAAGCTGAAAGTACCAAATCTTGTCTTTCAAACTAGGCAGTTCAGCTCTAAAAGCTTTACTTTGCATTTTCACGATATATTTAATAATAATAAAAAAGCTTTACAGAGCATGTAGTAAAGACACTGTTTCCATTTTGTTTCTTTAGCTATACTAACAGAGTATAGTTACATCTAATTATGCTGTATAGAAAAACCAAGTAGGCCTTCCAGATTCTCTGTAATGGAATTATAAATATATTATGAAGTATAAAGAAGAGAGAAGTGTTCCTTATTTACTTTAAATATTCACTGGCAACTCATAACTCACAAGTGATAATTTTCAAAACACTGGCTTATAAACTTAACCTTCTTTCAATTCAGCATTTTAAGAAAAACTATCAAATAAAAGTTAATTTAAAATAATTCTAAGTGACACACTGGGTTGTATGCTTCTACTGCGGTTGCAATGACATTCTGAATCTTTGTATATTGAGTGTATAAAATGTTCTGCAACCTGGAATACTAATAGATTTCACTTAAGGATAATAGAATAATTAAGAAAGAGGTAAATATAAAAAATATGAGTTTAAAATTGTCTCCCCAAATTAAGTGTCCTTAATAACTTCCCTGTTACTAATTTAATATAGTTTTGAGGAAAATCTAGACTCATTTAGAAGACAAAAAAACAGGTTACCTGCAAATGAAACAGAACCTTTTTGTGTCTTTCTATTTCTGATGTCTGCGACTGTTGTTGCTTTGCAACTTGCTCTACAGCATCAGTTAATGAAGATGTGTCTTGTTTAGCCAGAGCTAGACAAAAGAATAACATATGTTGAAGAATTTAAATGCAAACATTCTAAACAAGTTATGTTACTCAAAGTCATAAAAAATGTGATGTTTCTTCATAAATAAACTAAATTCAGAGTTGGTAATCTTCCCTTTCTGACTATAAACAAAACCAAAATAAAAGGCCATAATAACAGATGATTCAAAATCGCCTACTGCAATGTTATACCTGTTTCCTTTATGGAACAGGATAAATATTTTGATCGTCCCAGTTGTTTCTACCCAGACCACTTGCGCATGTACTATAATTATATTGCCACTGTAACAACTATATAGCAATTATAGTTGATGAATTTTCATTATAGGCCTGCATTTTCAGGTTGTTATGCCTTTTCTACACACTGAATAAGTTTCTTCCTGGAGAAATTTAACAGCTTCCCTATATTCCAATGTGTTATAAAATTTAACACGATTATCTGATCATATGTACTTTTTTGTTGCTGCCTATCTTTTAATTATTTACGTCCTACGATTGCTTTATTACCTTCTCCAAGAATTCCTTGACACGCCCTTTCTTCGTTGCCTGGCATACTTCTGTGCCTCTTTTCTCCTTTTTGGTTCACCTTCTTTACTCCTACAGAATAATCAATGTTGATAATCTTTCACTTTTCGCTGTTTTTTTTTTTTTTTTTTCTTTTCATATATCCTGCTGATCCTGCAAGTAAATTAGTGGCCAAATACAGGGATGGCAATGACATTTCATCCTTAGTTCCAAGAATTAAAATACAATGATTAAGAATGATTTGGGGAGAAAGGCAGAACTGTATTTGAATCTTGGTTCTCCATCTTTTCAGCTGTTAATAATCTTCAGCAACTTTTTTAACTTCTTTGATCATCAGTGCCTTCATCTATAAAACCTCACAGGGCTGTTGTAATAATTAAAGTAATATATGTAACATGCTGGGCACAGTACCTAACATACATACATACATACATACATACATACATACATACATACATTATGACTAATTCATTACTATGGATTAATAGCCGGTACCTTCAATACTGTGATAAAATGAATTCTAAAACAATAGCCTGAATCAAGGAGAAACAGTGCCAAGTTAGATCAGCAATTTCTGTATAGGGTGTAGAAAATAAAGCACTCCTGTCCAGTTCAATTCTGGGCAGGGTAAGCCTAAGCAGGTTTAAGATTGCATTTCAATCTCTTGTGTGTGTAGGAGTAACTGATAAGATGAAGGGGTAGATGTTTTCTCCTTTGGAAGATGGAAAGAATTCCTTCCTCTACCAACACAGCAAATGAAAGCTGAGCTGGCAGAGTCAGACATTACCAGTTTCCAGGAAAAGGGCATCTGAATCTGTCTGTCCATTCCTACACCAAGGAGCTCATTTGAGTTTGCATGATTAATAAAAGAAATGTAATGCTGTTAAATACTTCTGGAATTGTCATCTCCCATTTAACATTTGAACATATGGAATTTTTCCTATTTCGATGATATCCTTTTTTAAAAAATCTTAGTGAAGATTTTTATAGAACCTGTGAAACTTTCCAATCATAAAAAGTCATGATAAACTTTGCAAGCCAAAAGAAGTGAAATATTACCATAACAGGAAGGCATGTGTAAGGAAGCTTCTATAAGGAAATGTGCAAAACCACTAAATATCTTTCCTAAAGATTGGTTAAATACAAAGCACTTGTATAATAATTACATGTGTTTTCAAAAACAAAAATTTAAAGGATTGAAACCTGATATATAAGCAAAAAGAAAGAACAACAAAGTTAAATTGCTTCCTGAATCAGGAGACTGAAATCTTTCCAGAAATATCTTATCAACCTAAATCCGGAGAGCTTTACTCAGCAGAGGGTCAGAATCACCTGCTTTATGATTCTTTCCTGTTTTCTTCTTGCCCTTTCCTTCCCTGCATCTCACTTCAAACTTGCCTCTTGTGTGATGCCTTCCCTGATACTGACTGAGCCATTCACTCTGTTCATGTTATTTATCTATGTCCTTTCTGCTTCACATACAGACTACCCCAGCTTAATACTAATAAATTCACATCTGATTTTCTCTCTAACTCTGTTGCACGGGTTTCATGATCACAGACTTTCTCCCTAATTCTGCCTACCTATCTTGAAAATACATGCCCTCTATATTTATATTTTCAGTTAGTCCTCTCGGCTGATTACAATGATAAACAATTACATAGTGCTTACTTTGTACCTGACCGTTCTAAGTGCTTTAGATAAAATATAACAACAAAAGCAAACATCATATGGTGATTATTCTGTGCCATGTGTAAGAACATTACAAATATTAACCTTCAAATATTAACTCATTTAATCCTATGAGGTAGATACTATTATAATTTACATTTAACAGAGAAATACAGTGAGCACAAAGAGATCAAGAAATTCACCCCAAATCAGACAGCTATTAGTGTCGGAGATTTTATGGGAATTCGGGTAGTGTGGCTCCAAGGTTCGCCCTCTTAACCAGTTTGCTAGGCGACCAAGAGTTTGACTTTTTTGAGCGAAGAGCCATGTCTTCATATTCCACGCCAGAAGCCAACCACTTCTGTATTTCTGTATTGCTAAAAGGCCACTTTACTCGATCCTTTCCCTTCCATTCCCACTACCTGCCGCGTTTCTTCTCAGGAAAGCCAAGCCAGTGAAGGTCGCTGACGGACCTCGCGGTGTGGCAGACCTCCGCCCTCGACACCGCGGTCCGCATGACTGAAGAGGAGCCTCGGTGAACTCTTCATGGTCCTGTTAAGTTACTTCCGGATTAAGGTCCCTTTCTGGTGAGTCCCCTGCTCTTCTCTCCCCCAGGTCATAGTGTCATCCCCACATCTGCCTAAGACACTGTGGGCACCGCTCCCACAGCCCTGTTAACCTCTGTCTGCAGGAGCGGCCTGACCCCCACGTCATTCTTCATCGTGGAGACTCATCCCCAGTAAGCTTCGAAAGTCCCCTAATGCAATATGTCACCCACTTTCCAATTTTTTTAGCCTTCAGTTGTGACTCATGGATCTCCTGTCTTCCTTCAGCAAAACTGTCTCTATCTTCAACCTCTTCAGTGAACTTTCTTTTCACTGTTTTTTCAGTTAGAACTGAAATCCTCCAAAGAAAATGCGTTCTCATCCGCAAGCCACAGACTGGAGGTGAGGCATTTTTCCTGTTCTCTGTTATTGTTGCCAAACTTTTATTCTCTCCTCTTCCTGTGGTACGTTCATACCGTCAGAATCAATAAGCTCTGCCCTTCCCTGCTGTTACCTGTTGACTCTACTCCTCACTCCTAGATTATAGCACCTGACTTATGGTGTCTCTATTATGACTCCTCTTACATTCCGGGGGGATTCAACATCCACACAGATGGTATACCTTAACTCTAATATCTTCACCTCTCAGTTCGTTCTTTGACGTCTTCTCTCATCCATGCTCCTCAACCACCCACACGTTATAACTACACCTCATCCATAATTTCTGAGTCAAACTCATAGTTTTCATTTTTAGCTCCTAGTTTTCTAACTATAAGGGCGGTTCAACCACATTAACTCGTCTGCATTTTCATGATCCCTCAGCCCGTCACATATTCACTTCGCTCCTTACCTGGCTCAGATTCCTTTGCACTCATCCTCACTCCTCTTATCGCTCTCTCCCTGCCCTGCTCCCCTGGAAAAGTCCCGACCAGCTGCTCTGCTTACACTGCAGTAGCTAGCTGAGTATGCGTAAAGGAAAATATTCACCGGTGTTGTGGTTGCATTTTAAATTCAAGACTGTATCAGAGGCCCTTGGTGCTATGCCCCTAGAATTCACCAAGTTTCATAGGTAATTATTTTGTCCCTTCTTCTCTGTCTTGAAATCTCCCACATCTCTTTCCTCCCCCTCTTTTAGTCGATAATCCAGCTTCTTAATTAAGTGAGATGGGAGAGAAAAAATCGGAGAGTATGGTAAATTCCCCCACCTCCCAGTCTTCCTGTACCTGCAGCTATATCTAGTCTTTTCTTGTAATGAATAGTGTCCTTGCTCCTACCTAAGGCCAATCCTCCTTTTTGGTAGTCCTTTCTCTTCTACTTAAGAATATTACTCCTTCAATAGTTTCTTCAACAGAATTTCCTTCTAACTTAGTCAAATATATTATTCTAAACAGCCCACATGAAATCAACAACAATAACCACCCTTGCTTGACCCTATAACCCTCTTTGGCTATTTCTTTGTTCTTCTTTATAGTCAAGATCTTTGCAATCCACTTCCTCTCCTATCATTCTTCTAGAACCCACTGTAATTAATCATTCACCACTCTACCTTAAAAGTTCTATGTTGTACACCTGAAACTAATATAACACTGTATGATAACTATATTAAAAGTACAATTTTAAAAAGAGAGGCAAAGTTTTGTTCCAATAATAAATAACCTCAAACTCTCAGCGGCTTAAAACAATGAAGGTTTAATTTTTACAGTGTTATATGTCAATGTTAGGCTGGCAGGGAGCTTCTTCCCATCTATGGGAACTCGGGCTCCATCGTGACATGAGCATCTATCAGCATGGAAGAGGAAAGGAAGCAGGACAGGTCGTGCCCTCACTTAAAGTTTTCTGCTCAGTAATGGAACACATAACCTCTGCTCACATTCCATTGGTCAAAGCCAGTGTGAGCACACCCAAGTTTAGATAATAAGTGACTTCCATTATATACCCAAAGAGTGGAGTCAGAATACCGGTGAAGAGCCCTGAAAACCACAACCTTGTTGCCGCTCTTTTTCTACACAGAGCCACGTGCCTATCTCTGGCAGCCAGCCTCAAGATACCAGCATGCCCACATCTGAGGCTGCACAGCCGATGGTAAGTGCATTTGGAAGACACTGCAGACAGATATGCTGTGTGCTCTGTTATCAATGTGGCTTTCCTAGTATCTTTTCTGAGTTATTCAGGAATAGAATACAGACCTACAATAATCCTTGTTTGCAGGAAAATTCCTGCACACTGAGCTAAGTGTTTGGGTTTTCCCTCCTAGTACATTAACCCTGCAAAGGGCAGGAACCCTGGCAGGTGGCAGAGGAGGTAAATATGACTATGTCCAGAATACACACTCTTAGCCACTGTGCTGTGTCATTAAAAAACAGATTCTTTTTATTCTTCTAAGCATTGTAACTCCACTATACAACAAAAAGTGACATGCCTAGTTTTCATTCTTTCAGTAAGAATCATTTCAAGGCCAGCTTTACAGACCCGACTATAGTACTGTAAATGCTCAAGTAGCAATAAAATGCATTTATAGGAAAAAAATCACACAAATATTTAAACTCACTTTTATTTTAGATGGTCAACTACTGTATGGTTCACTGTCTATAACCCATCTCTCTAGAATCATGTCACATAATATTCTAAGTAAACAACACATTCAAGGAATCGTGAAGATGGTAATTTAGAAAGCCATGAATCTATGTCAGCCTCGCCTGGGAAGCACCTGCTTTACTTTTTCACTTTGTCTTCCAATATAAATAACAAAACATTTTATTATGCTCACTCACTCGTGTGGTACTGCCTAAAACCAAGTAAATATGAGGAGCGATGAGAACTGATAAGTAAATTAAGTTACTGTCCAGTCTATGCCAGTCAAGCCCTCAAGCAGGCTCCCCTTTCTTGCATCCAATAAGAACTCACCTAAACGCCATGAAAGAGTGTGAACTGCCCCTCCTTCCAGCTCTTTTTATTGGATTTGGCTTCTTTTTTTTCACTCTTCATTCCTCTTTTCATCTCTTGTCTATCACCACAAACTCCTCAGGCTGTTCCCCAACTTCCCTTCATGACTATAATTTGCTCCTACCCTGATGATTACCTGCTGCCAAGTGTACCAGGTACATATTATGCATGATGCAAATGGGCCTGAGAGTACATAACTGTCACAGGTCAGCTGACTTACATTCCTCACAGGTTTCCCTTCTCCCTCTTCATCAGCTGGAACCAAACATAAACTTCTCTGAAATTATTTCTTGCCAAAAGTGGAGTTCCATACCAATAGAAAGACACAGCACTATCTATTAATGTTATTCAGTCTTATGCTTTCATTGTTAATGGTGATATTTGTTTTGTAGAATAATTCTCTTTACAAAACTGCCAGCTAAAAATGTGATCCGAATCTCAAATTTGTAGAGCACAAAAATAGCCAGATTCCTCATGATTTTAAGAGCTCTCCTCACCCCTACTTAAAAAAAAAAGTTCTTATCGAAGTATCTATGACTCTGATGTTCCTGTGTTCAATGGACAAGTTTGGTCCTCATCTTTCTTGAACTACCCACATAATTTGACACATTTACTCAGGCCTTCCTTCTTGAAACACCATAATTCTTGGTTTCCTCCACTGGTTCCTCCCTATTTTTCTCATTTATGTTAAGAGTGTCCTAGTGCTCAACCCTCAGGCCTCTCCCTCATACTCACTCTGCTGGTGATGTCATCTGGTTCCATTGCTTTAAAATCCACTTACAGGTTGATGACTCCCCAGTTTTATAACTCTAACCTGAATATCCCTCTTGAGCTCCAAACTGATACCGAATTGCCTGACATCTCCATTTAGATTTCTTATAGGCGTTTCAACTGAATGTTCCAAACTGAACTGCTGATTTCTCTGTTCACCACCTGTGTTCAATATCACCACCAAATCTGCTTCTTCACTGTCTTCTCCATCTTGGTAAATCATAAGTTCATTTTTCTTGTTCAGGCCCCAAACCCTGGAGACATTAGCAGGGAAGTCTCCAAAAGGGTGGGGAGCCCGGGGCAGCTGAACCAGACTTCCTTAAATGAGAGCTTGCTGTTGATGTTTCATAGCTCTTTGGACATCTTCCCCAAGTCTGTGGCCCAGGACTGCTGCCCCAATTGTTTTACCCAAAGGACAAGCCGGAATCTTGACTCTTTTCTTTCTCTTACTAGCTGCATGCAATTCTTTGGGAAAAACTCATCGGTTCCATCTTCACATTATATTGGAATCCAGTCACTCCTTACCACTTCCCAATACTATATTCATAGAGAAGCCTTTCCTGATAACCGTTTACAAACATGACCTCCTCTCCTTCATCCTCCATTTCCTCACCCTGCCTCATTTTTTTTTCTTAATGCATTTATTACCACTAACGTTTTACACATTTGGTTCTTTTCTATCTTCTTTTATTAATGTAAGCTCCATGAGGTCAGAGATCTAGGACCGTGCCTGGCACATAACAGGCATCTGATCGTAGCTATCTCCACTCCAATTTAGTCTGTTCTGACAGAATAACACTCCTGAAACACTGTTCTGATCACGTCAGCATTGCAACCAATCTTTCTAGTCTCTCTGTGAAGGCATCTTCTTTAAGAAGTCTTTCTTGATCTTGCTAGGTAGATGTGATTTCTTCCTCTCTCTCTTTAGTAAAACTGTTTCTATCTCTTTATAATATCATGACTTATGACAGTATAGGTCCCTGAGTAAGACAGAGCTAATCTGGAATGCAGGTTGTTCCACTTACCAGTTTATTAGGTAAATTCTTTCCAACCCAGGCCTCAGCGTCTTTATCCATAAAACCAAAAAAATAGCAGCTCTTGCCTTGTCAGGGTTACTGTGAGGACAAAATGAAATAGGACACACAAAGCATTTAGCAAATTCCTGCCACTCAACAAATTTTTATTCTTATTATTTCCATTATTTTATACTATATCTCTCCATTAGACTGTAAGCTCCAGAAAGACAAGTACAATGATTTACTCGTTTTTGTGTTTGCTAAAGTATTTGATAAAGAAATCTAAAAAATTTTTAAAAACGGATTTACACAATAAAAAATAAAATAACTGGTACTTCTTGATCTCTAGTTCTAAAGCAATATAAATTGAAGAACTGTTGGTGATATTTATTTAAACCAAATATTCATGAAAGGATATCTGCTTTAAAATTGGGACAGTTTAGTTTTATTTTTTTTTCCTGGATCTCTATTGTAGAATAGACAAAAATAAAAATGAAAATAAACTACTGCCATCTACTGATAATTCATTACAATTGTATAAATCAATGAAAACAAGGGTTTAGAGTCTAGGTAGTACCAATTACTCCTTCATTCAAACCACGTATTTGGTGTATATGCAAGGCATCGTAGGGAATATAATGATGAATTAAATGACTCTGGTTCCAAAACAAACAAACGAATAAATAAACCTACAATACCTACAGTATTTGATCTCAAACATTACATATAAAACAAAATCATTTAAAAAACACTTTCAACTAAAAAAGTAGTTTTACAGAGAACAATGCAACGTAAATACCATAATAAAACACCATTCTTGTATATTAATTATAGTCAATGTTTGTTAAGTACTAAGTAACCAGCACTGTTTTAAGTGCTTTCCCATAGATTATCTTCGCCGCACTCCTCCCCCTAGAGCAATCCTACAAATTAGATTTTACTTTTACATATATTCTGTAGATGAGGAAACTAGGACGTGGAAAAATTTGAAAATTTGCCAAAGGTCACATACCCAATGAGTGGGAAGTATAGAATTTGAAGAAATTAGGATCCAAGTTAACATTTACGAAGTACTTAGCATGTAATAAAGCACTGTGATAAGAATGATTTGTGCGTGATCTCATTTGAATACAAGAGGCAAGCCCCTGCACTTGGTCTGTGCAAGGAGATTTTAACAAGGACGTGGTTCCAGCTTTTGGAAACTCATCACCTCGTACATCCCTCCAAGTTAATGAGCAAAATAAAGCAAGGCTGTCAAACTCTACTGGGGCTTTTGCGAGCTTCTGACTTAGAAGAATTAAGAGGCAATTATATATGTGCACCCATGTCACATAAACATCATTTTGAATGGAAAAAGCTGGTATGAGGACCCACAAGGTAGGTAGTTCATGCAGTTAATTTTGGACTTTCATCCTTCCCCTTGAGAATATTTTATTAGAAAACGAGGAAAGGAAAATTATGTAGATAATTGTCACAGAAGTGTGAAATCATTTTTGTTTTCTAAGGGGAAGGGGAGTTTCATATTAAAGCTGATTATTCCACTGGGCAAGCTAAAAAAATTAACCTGAGAAAAGATGAGATAAAAGTTTTTTCCTGGAATCAAGGGAATTTAAAATTATGTTCTATATTTGTCATAAGCATAAAAGAATCAGATATAGGTGGTTCAATTCCAACAAATAAATTTTAAAAGCACAATGGAACAAATAAAAATAAATAAAAAATAAAATAAAAATAAATAAAAAACGTAATGGGAAAAATTGTGACATACTGTACAGACGAGTAAGAATCAAAAATACACACTTCAGGTGAAAAAGATTAAGTCTTTTCAACCACATTTTCAAGAAGTTATAACATCATCAGAGTCATCCAAAAGGAATCAATGAAATTATTAAAAATATATTGCATACCTGTTATATATATATAAAACGTCTTAGAATCTGATGAAAGTAGAAATTATTCTCTTCTCTGACTAGGCAATGAAGTTAAAGTTTCAGAATGCTGAAAACAGAAAGAAACCAGAGGATGTGTTCTATTCCTTAACTTTCTAGCAAAGACAATATAGACAACATTCAGACATTACTCACGTGGGTTATAGTTTTCTACCAAAGGTGGGGTTTCTCTAAATGCATAGATATCACTAGATTACCAAAATATCTTGTTTTGGGGTGTAGGCATACAGGGATTGGTGGGCAGCTCAAATCCCAAGTTTTACGAGATGCCCTGGCAGCTGTTTGAAAAAGAAATGGTATGCCTTTTGTGAAACCCAGTCATGACTACCAGCCTGTTTCATTCAGGACAAGCAAGCGTGACTTCTAAACCAAAGGAGCGTGCAGTGCGGCTGAGGAGTGTCCATTTCCCAAAAATGTCCATGCCCTAGCCCCTAGAACCTGTGTATGTGATCTCATTTGGAAAAGAGTCTTTGCAGGTGTTATTAAGTTAAAGACCTCAAGATGAGATCATCTTGGATTTAGAGTGGGCTCTAAATTCAATAACAGGTTAGAGACTGAACAAGCAGTGACCACATCATATATAAAAACAGAACTCTGACCTACAACCTGCAACAATGACCCAGGAAACCAGCACTCACCAACCTATTATCTACAGTAATCAGCCCAGGAAGCCTGCCTGCTATCTATCAGACTTGTAGGAAGTCGGAACAGTATCCCTACTAACAATTCAGGAAGCCAAACAATAATGCCTGTAACAACTGGCCCAAAATTTATTAATAACTGATGACTTCTCTAATTTTTGTTCCCACTGCCAACCTGGGACCAACCAGAGAAAGACAAGTATGCACCTTAACCAATCACACAGGATGCCCTGCTTCTAGCTAGCCCCACAGCTTCCTACAGCTTCCCTGCCTGTGCCAAAAGCCTCCAATCAGGCCATATCTGAAAATTTCCCTTTTTTCCACCCTTCTGCCTGCCTTTGAGTCTCTGCCAAAACACAAGGGATGGTGGTTGCCTCCCTTGCTGTAGCAAACTCTGAAGAGCCTTTGGGTGTTCTCACATGGTTGGCCTTTGTTTCCACACACGTGTCCTTACGTGAGACAGGGAGATTTGAGACTCAGACTCATAGGAAAGGAGAGCACATGAGGATGGAGTCTTAGGGCTAGCCCCAAGCCAAGGAACACCTGGAGCCACCAGCAGCTAGAAGAGGCAAGGACAGCTCTGAAGGGAGCATGGTCCTGACATTTTGATTTGAGACTTCTGCCTCCATAACTGACAGAATGCATTTTTGTTGTTTTAACATGTGGTAATTTGTCATGGCAACCTTAGGAAACTGACGAAGAGTTTAACAACAACATTTGCATGTTATATGTCCTTTTCTGAAGTACCCATAAACCTTAGTATGGCTTAAAAACAACTTTTCAGTTTTTGAAAATCCCACTGGTTTTCATGAGAAGATTTACATGATGACATAAGAATGGGGATTTCCCAACGGTTCCTCTTAATAGCAGGCATTACACACATAATCAAATAATTAAAATGTAGGAGCTACAGTAGACAATCTCTAATTACACTTAACCCCTTACAATTAACTCATTCATTTGTAAATCATAAACTATGAATTCCCACATCGCATTGAATGCTCGCACTAAATGCTGAATGGTTAGAAAGCTACTTTCTAGTGAGCCTGCCTACTCCTTAAGACCAGTTGACCTGTTCAATCTGCCTATGAGTTACTTGTATTTGTTCCCAAACCTGTTTATGCCAGTTGTACTTGTTACTATGCTTTTGTTATTTAATTAAATGTTATGTAAACCAATGAAGTAGTGTGGAAATTAAGTTCATTTTCTTAAAACCTGTTTATTTTGGACAGACCCAATAAATCCAAGTTGTTTGAATGTGTGATGTAACTACGAAAGATTATAGAGAAGAAATCTGTACTCAGATAGCTTCACAAGTACCTTAAGGTACACTCCTTGTAAATAAACAAAACCTTGGGAACTCTTAGCTGATGGTTTAGAGGTACAGTTTATGCGAGATGTACAATGCAGAACTCTCATGAGTAGGCCATGTGCAAAGTAAGTCTTGGACTTCCTCGATATATTAGCAAGTGAGTATACAGTTGTTTAAGGTTAAAAACAAAATGTTTAAGGGATTTATATTTTTTCATGACTCTGTTTAATCGACTTTTCTTTTAAATAGCTTCCTTCAGATATAATTTATATACCAGCAAGTTTTGGTGTATAGTGTACTAGTCAATGTTTAATGTACTTTTTTCAATTTATTGCTTGGCTATGGGTCCAGACTGCACTTATGAGAGAGTTTCTTTCATATGAACAAAATGTTAAATAAAAAGCAATATAAAATATATATATTGGTGAGGGGATGGGATTCAAGGAAGGTTACGTTTGGGCTTGAAGGGTCTTGAACAAGTAACAGTTAAATATTACATCAAGAGAAGGGTGTTCTAAGTAGAAGGAATAGCATACATAAAAGATGAAATCATGTGGCCCACCCAAGGAACAGCCTTGACTTTGAGTGGCTAGGGAATAGGGCAGTTGTTTTTCAAACCTAATTATGGATTTGAATCATCTGTAGAGATAAAAACAAAAACAAAACAGTAAAGCAAAACATGCCCACACTTGACTCTGAGATTTTGTTGCAAAGGAGTGGAGTCCCTAGAATTTTTTTTTTTTAGGTTCTACTTATAGTTTTGATGTGCAGCCAGGACTCAGAACCTGGAGTGGCGTGACTAGGGATGAGGTAAGAGAATGTAGGAGAGTGTCACCAGATGGTGAAAAGAAATGGTATGTAAATAAAATAGAGCAACAAACTCTCTCTTCCCGGACAGCTTCAGTACTGTACTTCTTTTTTTAAAA
Source organism: Eidolon dupreanum (assembly GCA_028627145.1). Taxonomy (NCBI): domain Eukaryota; kingdom Metazoa; phylum Chordata; class Mammalia; order Chiroptera; family Pteropodidae; genus Eidolon; species Eidolon dupreanum. Next base: position 2,014,276 of record CM053508.1, on the reverse strand, counting down.
TTTTTTACTGCCACTACTTGTAACATGAAAGAAAATGAATTTCCACCATTGTCTATAAAAACAGGGATAAATGTTTAAACCGGGTTTCGTAACTAAAAGATCTCTATGTTGCTTAAGGGAATATTTAATACAGAACAAGCTCAGGGCAGAGTGCCCGTCCCATCAGGTGTACCGTGTACCACTCAGGGCTCTTAAATGTCCAGCGAAAATAGTGAAAATACAAATTGTGACAAAAACATCTGCCAGGGATGCTGAACAGCAAGTTCCTGTTTGGGGTTGGTGATCCTATTCTCTGGTCAAACAGAATAGAGGCGCTTCACACCTCCAGGTGCCGCCCTGAGCTCCCAGAGAGCCGAGTTTCTTTCTCCTTCAGGTAAAGGTCCTCCAGTATCTGAGCCACCGTAAAGGGGCCCGCGCCAACATCATGACCAGCTCCACAGAGGACAACCTTTCTCCTGCTCTCTGTCCACGTTCTGCTTTTACCATAGCATCTGCCTTCCACATAGTACCTGCTCAATGTTTTAAAATAACGGAACGTTCTATTCTTGGAGGGCTGATAAAGGATGCTACTTTGCACCTTTGTCACCATCTCAATGGTTGGTGCCTTCTAATTTTCTACGCCTGGCGGTGTTTTTGGAGGGGCATACGGGACACCCGTTTGTCAACGCAAGTGACGGAGCTGTGCAGCGTTGGTCCAGCCAGCAGAAAGGCGGGGACTGAACAACGGCAAAGGGAGGATCAGCTTGCGGAAACAAAACCATAAAAAACAAACAACCAAAAAAAAAAAAAAAAAAAAAAACCAAACAACCCCGAGGAGGCCCATTACTGGAACCCTTGGACGGACGAGCTGCCAAGTGCTGACGCGGCGAGGTCCCCGGGCCGGGGATCCGGTGACTACGGACGAGCGCGCCGGGCACACGCGGCTGGGACAGCGACCGGTGCTCGAGCGGCTCTGGCAGGAATGCGGCCTCGGGGACAGGGCCTCCCCTCGCATTAGAGGGTGAGTGTGCGGGGTGTCCCGGCCTCCCGCCCGCGGGCCCGCCGGGCCGGAACCGCTGAGGCCGTTCGGCTGCCCTCGGGGCTGCCGGCGCTCGGCCGTCCGCGGCCTGCGGGGCGCACCGGGCCGACGCCGGTCCGCGGAGGCGGGCGAGGCGCCTGAGGTGGCGCGGGCGTGCAGAGACGCGGGGAACGGGCTTTCGACCCCAGGTGACGCGCTCGGGACTTCCCAGCTTCGCTGGGGCGCGGGGCAGGGCAGGGCGGGGGTGCAGAACCTGACCGAGCTCGTCGCTGACGGGTGCAGGGAAGCCGCTGCGCGTGCGTAGCGCGCCCGGAAGTCCCGAGGGGGCGGGGCGCCGGGGCGTCGGGGGCGGGGCGGAGCCGGAGGGACGTCGGGGGCGTGGCAGGGCCGCGGGGGCGTCGGGGACAGGGCCGTAGGGACGTCAGGGGCGGGGCTGGAGGGGGCTCGGGGGCGGGGCCAGGCCGGAGGAGGAGTCAGGGGTGGGCGTGGCCGGAGGGGCGTCGGGGGCGGGGCAGGGCGGTGGCGGGCGCTTTCTGTGGGGTTTCAAGACCCCCTGCCCCGCCCCGCCAGTCTCTTCAAGTTTTTCGAAACTGGCGAGATGACCTTGAGCGGGATCCGTGTACGGTAGGGAGCGGAGGTTAGGGAGAAAACCGTCGGGGGCAAAGGGGGTCAAGAAAACGTGTCTCCGAAGAGAGTCGACGGTGTGGGGTGGAAGGACAAGGGCTGCAGGTGAGAAAATCTCGCGGCGGCAATGAGTAGGAAAGCAGATAGGAAGCAGGAGGTGTGCCCCAAATCGCAGTCGCCGTTGCGGTCATTGTCACAGCGGAGTATTGTGTAAATCCGAGAGGCAAATGTATCTGTCGTCTCAGCTTTTCTCTCTTAAAAACGCAATTTGAAAGTGCAGCTCCGTTTAACATGTTGAATTTAAGGAGCCGGTATTTCATATGAAGGGATGTGACCTAACATGCCAGTCATGTCAGAATTAATCATATAGCACATAAATAGACACCATGTAATTAAAAAACAGGACTTTGTCTAAGTGAGCAAGCAATTCCCTATTTAAAATTTGCTGTATGAAAACACAAAACAAAAACAGGAACTGTCGTTTTGCGGGAAAGATGTACATCTGCTTTCAGGAAATGGATTAAGAGTTGGCTTTTCATTAATTGTCATGATTCTCTTATGACAAATAATGGACTAGCTTTTCTGGGAGAGTTCTGTATTTACAATTGTGATTCCATTTTTAGATCAATGCAATTTTTTTTTTTACCAGCCACAAATTTCTGTTTTAACTATTAGAAGATTGATATAATAGTGTATTCTTATTTATGCTAATTTTTCTTTACAGGTGATTTGGGGTGGGGGGCACAAAAGTCTTCTTTGAAGAACATCGTACAGTTATTGAAGGATGGCAGAAGCAGTGTTGATTGATCTCTTTGGTTTGAAATTGAACTCTCAGAAAAACTATCATCAGACATTACTGAAGACGTTGAATGCTGTTCGATACCACCATGCTGCCAAGGCCAAGTTCCTTTGCATAATACATTGCAGTAACATCAGCTGTGAAAGAGGGGGTGACCATGGTAACTATGAAGTAGAAACAAGCAATGGATTATTAACTCTCTTCAGAGAATTTGAGACTGTTAGCAATCCCAGCATGGCTGCCTGTTTGTATACCATTAAACAAAAAATTGATGAAAAAAATCTGAGCAGCATTAAGGTAATTGTACCCATGCACCGGAAGACCTTAACGAAGGCTTTTATTGATCAACTCTTCACTGATGTTTACAATTTTGAATTTGAAGATTTACAGGTGACTTTAAGGGGAGGTCTTTTGAAACAGTCCACAGAAATAGACAAAATCACAGCTCAAGAACTAGAAGAAATCCAGAACGAAGTAGAAACATATTTGAGAAGTCTACCAGCACTGAAAGGAGAGTTAACCATTATCACATCTCCATTAATCTCAGGTATATTAAACAGTTATTGGTCGTTTACACCATGCACATGAAAACCAGCCTTTTGTTCAGAAGCCGTTCGCCTTTTTTCCTCCTTTCTTTTGTAGACTGCTTTGGGCTTATGTGCTCATTAGCATCGATTGAAGCATGGAAATGTCATGGATAGTCTTGTAGTGTTAGGGATGTCCAGGGACGTCAAGGGATAGTCCCTTCAAAGCCGCCCTAAATAAATAAATTTGCTTTAAGACAAATTCAGCTTTAAGACAAATCTTCAGGCTGCCTTTAAAATGAGCTTCATGACTCTTAATCATCTCCTGTTTAGCAATTCTGAAACCTTAATGCATTGGCACCTTAACGGAAGAGTGACATTTAAAACAATCAAACTGACTTCTTAGTTAAATGATATTTACTATGAGCTCTATGCTTTTGGGTATAGCAAAGAAAAATGGGACAGAAGATACCCTTTGAAGAGCAATAACCCCATTGGAAAGGTAAACACAAAGCAGTGTGTAATAACACAGGGAAGGTGAAAGGGCTGTGGACAGTACATACCAGGAGGACAAATGCAGGCTGAGATGATCATGGAGGTGTTCCTGAGAGAGGCTTTTTATTGTCTTTTGTAGAGCACATTCTTAATTTTTGGTACTTGTCTTCAGCAGATATCTTCATACATGGATTTACTACGAGGACTGGTGGGATATCTTACATACCAACTCTCAGTTCATTCAATCTCTTCAGCAGTTCCAAACGGAGAGATCCCAAGGTCGTCGTTCAAGAAAACCTGCGTCGGCTGGGGACTGCTGCAGGATTCGATGCAAAAAAATTTTACCGAATAAAGGTAAAGTTATGTTTCAGACTTTGCAAAATCTTAAGTATATTCTTGACTCTGCTAATGACTACTGGGCTTTAATTGGGCTATTTAGCTTTTGCATCTGGTCGGTGTTTTATCTAAAACTTCAGGATAATGCTTGTTTTTCTTAGCTCTATGTGCCATAGCCTAAAAATCAACTCTGTGATATATGTATTTCACGTGGAGCTTCTCACATCTGAAAATGTAGTTAATTCTCAGGGCGTACAGTACCACTGCCCTTTTAGATTTGGAAGGAAGGTTCCCAAATGGTGGAAAAGAAAGGCCATGGTTTTCTAAATCAACACCAGGAGGAACTTAGGGTACAATCGATGAGATAATGCCTTATTTCTTACAGAATTCTAGCTTGACTTGAGTCTAAGAAAAGTAAAAATATTACTGACTTGGTAATTAATTTCATTTCCATGAATTAGGTCTTTGTGGAAGGTACTGCACATAGAGACCCATCTCTAATGGGAGGTGTTCATGATGGACAATATTGAAGTTTTAAATGTTAAAGTGTGCTTTCCTTTGAATACAATATGCAGAGATCATAATACCAAAAGTTAGGTGAAAAGTAAATTTGGTATTTTACCATGTATAGAAGTGATATCTTTAATGCTTAGTAATCTTAAACTGGTTATGTTATTTTGTACAAAATAATACTTTCAGAAAAGCTTATGATGTGAGAAATCTTACCTTCAAAACGTTTTAATTGCACATCTTTGCTATTAGACTGATCATGCCAGTGACGTCTGGGTCATGGGAAGGAAGGAGCCTGAATCTTATGACGGAATAACCACAAATCAGAGGGGAGTCACAATAGCGGCTCTTGGCGCTGACTGTATACCGATAGTTTTTGCAGATCCGGTCAAAAAAGCATGTGGCGTGGCTCACTCTGGTACGTAAACTTAACTAAGCATATAGGATTTTACCAGTTTTGTAGTATAGAAAAAAAAAATATTCCTTTCTGCTGGGCATGAAATAAATGAGCAGTTAATTACTTGACTTGGCGATAAGTGTAAAAATAGGGGTAGGTTCAACACATTCCCATTATAGAAGCAGGAAAAAAGAGTAAGTCAGATTATATGAATCGGAGTAGAATTCCCAAAAGCAGTGGTACCTAGGCCGATTCCTGAGGAATTTGTAGGGTTTGGCTAGGTGCCACTGTTTCTCATCAGGGATGCTGTTAACATTTTGGGCAAGATAATCTTTCACTGCAGACAGTTTGCTTGGCCTTCAGAATTCCCGGTTGTCATAATTTTTTTTTTTTTTTTTTAAAAAGCCTTCATGCTTTTAAAAGCATTCCCAGGGAGTGGTACTTGCTATGGTTGAGAAACCTTGAAGTCAAGGCTGTGGGGCATGGGAAGGTCAGACATGTTGCAGAAAGATGCTCATGAGATCAGCAGCACGTGTAAAAGTATAGCGGTAAGAAAAAATGAGAAATGTTTGGAAAACTGCGTTCAGTTTAGTGCTGCAGGATTTAATGTGAAAAAATTTTACCGAATAAAGGTAAAGTTATGTTTTATACTTTGAAAAATCTCAACTGTATTCCTGACTCTGCTAACGACTGTACTCTGGTGGCTTAAACTATTCTCTGAAGATAAGAACAAAGAAGAATTTTTTGATGACATATTAAGGTTATAGAGTTCTGTTTTCTGGAGGTGTTTTAAAATACTTTTTGGATTAATCAGTGGTGATGAGTCTATGTGAAATGAGAAATGATCTTTTGGATTTCCTTCTGCTTGAAAATCTGTGGCAACTTTGCTTATCAGGACATAGATAAATAAGAAACTCGCATATTTTTCTTTTGACCTAGCTAAAGTAATGGAATTAGTTGACTAGAAGTCGGGATTACTATTTGACATTGTCAAAAGTTATTTAAAATTTGAATCTTCTTGGATATAAAAAATAATATTATTTGTTACTTTTTAGGTTTTAAAACATTAAGTTTTAAAATATCAAATCAGAGGTAAAGCTGTCAAAATGAAACTTTTGAAAAAGAAATTTGAAGTGAGGGGTGTCACACTTCCTGATTTCAAAAGTCGTTATAAAGCTCCAGCAATCAACCAGTATGGTACTGACATAAAGATAGACATATGGAGCAATGGAATAGAATAGAGAGCCCAGAAATAAACCCTCGCATATGTGGTCAAGTGATTTCTGACTGGGTGCCTAGACTCTATAATAAGGAAAGCACAATCACTTTAACAAATGGTGCTAGGAAAACTGGATATTCACATGCAAAAAAAAAAAAAAAAAAAAGGATGGTAGAGCCTTATCATCTACATCATATATAAAAATTTAACTCAAAATGGATCAAAGAACCAAAGTTAAAAGCTAAAACTATAAAACTCATAGAAGAAAACAAGTATTAATCTTTGAGGTCTTGGATTGGGCAATGGTTTCTTAGGGATGACAACAAAAACACAAACAACAAAATTAAAAAGAGGTAAATTGGATTTCATCAAAGTTAAAAATTTCTCTGCATCAAAAGACACAACAAAGTGAAAAGGCAGCTCAAAGAATAGAAGAAAATATTTGCAATTCATGTATCTGATAATGAATGGGTCATTATCTAGAATATTTAAAGAAACGTAACAACAACAGCAAAATAACCTGATTAAAAATGAACAAAGAACTTGAATAGACACGTCTCCTAAGACAATATGCAAATAACCAACAAGCATGTGAAAAGATGCTCAGCATCATTAGTAATTAGGAAAATACAAATCAAAACCACAAGGAGACATCACTTCACACCCAAGAGGATGGCTAATATGAAAAAATAAAAATAAAAAACAGGCAATAACAAGTTTTGTTGAGGTTGTGGAGAAATTGGAACCCTGATGCACTATTCGTAGGAATGTAAAATGGTGCAGGTGCTATGGAAAATGATATGATGTTTCCTCAAAAATTTTAAAACAATTATCATATCCAGCAAGCCACTTCTGAGTATCTATCCAGAAGAATTGAAAGCAGGATTTCAATGAGATATTTGTATACCCATGCTAACAGCAGCATTATTCACAGTAGCCAAGATGTCATAGCGACTTAATTGTCCATTGTTGGATTAATGGATAGGCAAATGTGGTATTTACATACAATGGAATATTATTCAGCCTTTAAAAAGAAGGAAATCTTGACACATGCTACAACTGGAATAAACCTTGAGGACATTATGCTAGGTGAAATAAGCCAGTTACAAAAAGACAAGTACTATATGATTGCATTTATATGAAGTATCTGCAGTAGTCAGTTTCATAGAAGCAGAAAGAATGGTGGTTGCTAGACACTGCGAGAAGGTGGCAAGGGAGCTTTACTGTTTAATAACTTGCATATTGTGCAAAGCTTCAATTTCACAAGATGAAAACATAGAAATTGGTTGCACAACAATGTGAGTATACTTAACACTATTGAAGTGTACTCTAAAATGGTAAATATGTTTTTCCCACAATTTTTTAAAATGGAAAAAAAGGTGAGGGAAGGAGAGAGAGAAGGCTAAGAAGGTACACCCAGTGGAAACAAAAAGTACAGAACATTAAATGCCTCTTCTGTGTCAGGCTCTATGTATAGAAGACCTCATTTAAAAATGAGTATTTTAATTAGTTAATTGATTATTTAGCATTATTAATTTTGTGATTCATTTATTATTTCTGGACTTTGAAAAATACATAAACCGACTGCTCATTTTTAACTTAGATACAAATTAAGGTGAAATTTTGTCACGTTTTAACTTTCCTTCTTTTTCTTCCTATTTGTCAGGTTGGAAAGGTACTTTGTTAGGTGTTGCTATGGCTACAGTGAATGCTATGATAGCAGAATATGGCTGTAGTTTGGACGATATTATTGTGGTACTGGGGCCTTCAGTAGGGCCTTGCTGTTTTACTCTTCCAAGGGAATCAGCAGTGGCATTTCATAATCTTGACCCTGCGTGTGTGCGCCTCTTCGACTCCCCGGATCCCTACGTCGACATTCGGAAAGCCACCAGGTGTGTTTGATGTCGCTCTGGAACTGCAAGAGTGATTATTGCTTATTGCTTCTAAACTGTTAATTAGAGAACAATAAGTAAATCCAAGAAAAATTCATGTGGCAGATATTTAAATAGCTGACATTTTAAATATGAAATGTATTGTCACCTAAATTTTAATAACAAATTTTCCTGGCTGACTTAAAAGTGAAGGAAGAAGAAACAGTTGGTATATAGTTTTTGGAAATATACTTTTAAAGTTGTTATAGAAGAGTTAGCATGTATTTTATTTACTTTATAGCCATTCCTAGGTTAAATTCTCCCAAACATAATAAATCTCAGGAAGCTAATATTTTAACATTCTTTATGTTCCCTAATTAACTAGAGGAATATATTTTGGATTTATGAAGTTTTGTTCTTAATAGCTGTGAAAAATTGTTTGTCCTTTCTACAAAGGAAAATTGATGTCTGATTTGAATCACGTTTCTATTCCAGTCAGCAAAACTTTGTCCAGATTCTGCCTCATTTAGCACATGAGTAGAAAGGATTGAAATTGATTCTTAAATGTTACTTGTGGAATTAGTGTCACTAATTTACAGTCATATTTCACATCACAAAGTCTATGAAAAAGAAGGTTTTCTGAGAAAAATCTGATAATAGGAGGAAAGGAGACGGGAGGGCCAAATGACTAAAAAGCACTCTTTGTCCGAATCAAACGAATCTTGACTACAAAGACTGGTAACTTTAAAGTTTCTTCTAAAATAAGTACTTGATTTTGATTGCAAAATGCTGGGCCCAGACCATGTCTGCAGGACAATATGGAAAGTCCTGTAGTTCCTATATGAACTTACGTGATAAACGGTGAAAAAATCTACCATTTTCTAATTAGTTAGTGTTCTGAAACCAAATAGCAATTGGCCTTGTTCCAAGCGCATCTTTCCCAGAATTGTTTTACACCAGTATGCACACTTTTTTCCATACTGCATTGGCTATTACTGCTAAAATAAACTCTTGCTGTCCTTTGAAAAATCTTTATCCTAAGGATTCTTCTAGAACGGGGAGGAATTCCACCACAGAATATTCAGGACCAGAAACAAGATCTCAGCCTCTGTACATCCTGCCATCCTGAGAAGTTCTTCTCCCACGTCCGAGACGGCCTTAATTTTGGCACACAGATTGGCTTCATATCCATCAGAGAATGAGGTACAGTAGGTTCTCTCTCCCCCCTCCCCTCTCTCCCTCTTCCTCTTTTACCTTTCCCTCCCTTGTTTTTAAAAAATAATTAATTGTGTTTAACTTAACTCCTTTGTTGCTATAGGAAGAATTAAGTTCCCACTTTTTAGTGAAATACTAGTGGCAGAAAAGTTAATTTGCAGCGACATACTCTAATGTAAAGAACAGCCCTGATCAGGCAGGCAGATGCTGAAGATACAAAAATAAAATAATTTATTCTTTAAAAAATCCTGTATGTATGCCCTTTATCACTCCTATGTAGTTGACATCTGTACATTTTCAATCATAACATCCTTTTTTAAAAAAGTAAATTCATTGGGGTCCCATTGCTTTATTACACTACATAAGTTTCAGGTGGGGTCCCATCGCTTCATTACACTATGTAAGTTTCAGGTGTACAACTTCATAATGCATCATCTCTATATTGCGTCGTGTGCTCACCATGCAGAATTTAATCTCCTTGTGTCAGATATTTGACCCCCTCAACCCTCTTCATCTTCCCCCACTTCTTTCCCCTCTAGTTACACCATACTATTGTCTGTGTCTACGAATTTGTTTGTTTGTTTCTTTTTATTGTATATCCCACGTATGAGTGAAATCATATGGTTCTTATCCTTTTCCATCTGACTTATTTCCCTTAGCATGATACTCTCAGGATCCATCCATGTTGTTGCAAATGGCCATATTTCATCTTTCTTATGGCTGTGTAGTAGTCTGTTGTATATCTGTACTATATCTTCTTTATCCAGTCATTGGTCAAAAGACACTTAGGTTGTATCCATGTCTTGGCTATTATGAATAATGCTTCAGTGAACATAGGGGTGCATATATCTTTATGTATAAGCATTATCAAAAATTTCAAGTAGATACCCAGAAGAGGGATTGCTAGACCATAACATCCTCATATATTTCTTTAAAAATTTTTTTTTTTTTTTGCCTTTTGAGATGAAATATTTGCATAAAGATTCTAAATTCTAGAATAATAATTTACCCTCACATATACAAACTTTCTTGGTTTTCAGCTAGATTTCCAACTGCCTGTAACTGGCCAATTTTCTTTAAAGGGACAGACAGTAAATATTTTAGGCTTCGTGAGATATACAGTCTGTCTCAACTACTCAACTTTGCAGAGCAAAAGCAGACAGGAACAGTACAGAAACAAATGAGTGTGGCCGTGTTTCAGTTAAACTTTATTTACAAAAACAAGTGACGGGCCAGATTTGGCCCACAGGCTGTAGTTTACTGACGCCTGATCTACATCATAGAGCAGGATAGAGTGCAATTTTGTACAATTATCATTTATTAGAGGCAGTTTTTTTTTTTCAGAGTTATACAAAAATATTTCATGGCAGTGATTTAGCACTGGCCCTATAGCATATATATAATTTTCCTTAAGGTTACTTTTAACTGAATGTGATTTTTAGTCTTCAAAATATCTTTAACCCTTTAACATACAAAAGACTTTAAAAGACTAAGTGATCCTTCCTTTGATATTCCTATAGTACTAGGAAGGATCTCATATTTGATTTCTATTTATTTTTACAGGAACTTGACTGGATTTTTATGTAACTGTTTCCGGCCTTCTTCCAAACTGACTGCAAAGGAGAAATTTAGCTGTTTGATTTCCTTAATCCATTACAATGGATAATTTATCTTTAGGTTAAATTTCCTGTATTATCCAAAGCTAAATGATTTGCATTTGATTCTAACAATAACTGACAAAAAAATTAATATGTGGTTTATACATTTTATACAGATGAGGATTATTCTTAAAGTTGGTTCTATTTGTTACATAAATCAGAAATCGGTCCGTTTAGTTCTGTATTTACAGGTTACCTTCTATTTGTCAGTCATTGTCTGAAGCATAGGTGAAAGAAAGATGAGTAAGACTTTTCCCATTTGAATCTAATGCACTAGAGGAGTTAAAGACTTCAAACACTTTAATTTTAACAGCAGTAGAAGAGTCCAGAAGAAGGAAGGATAGAGAAGATATTACAGGGAAAATGAGATCACATGGGCCTGAAAGATATATAAGCTGTTGACACATAAAAAAACTGTAACAGATCGAGAGAACACCTTGAACTAGAGCATGAAACTGAAAGTATATAATGTGTTCTAGAAGGAGAAGGGTGTGGACAGGAGTTAACTGGAAAAGCAGGCTGGAAGCAGATTATCTAGGGTCTTAAGTGCCAGGCTAAAGAGTTGGGATTTTATTTCCCAGGCGAAGAGTAGGTTTGAAAAGTAGAGGAGTGTCTTTATTTCCTTGACATCATATTTAACAGGATATATTTAAATTGTGAGAGACCAAAGCAGAGAAACTAGTTCAGAGGCAGCCAGAATACTTTATAAAAGAAATAAGGAAGCCTGAATGAAGATATTGGACATGAACATGGAGAAGAGAGTAGGTGGATTAGAGAGACATTTCAGAGATGGAATCAGTAGGTTGTTAATAGATAATGGAGTAAGGTCGTTGGTGAATCCAAGGTTTCTGCTTGGTGACTACCAAGAATGGCAGCAAAGGGACAGAGGAGGTTTGAGATGAGGGAGAGGGATAATAAATTTGACACACAGAACAGAGTACATCCAGGTGGAAATATTTGGTCAACAATTAGAAACGTAGTCTTGGAACCTAGGAGGAGCTGGGAAAAAGATTCAGATTTAGAGGCTATTGGAGTAGGCTGACCATCGAAGCAGAATTATAGGCTGAGAACAAAGGAGACCCAAGGATGAAACCTCATTCGACACCTGCATTTGAAGAACAAGAAACCAAACCAGTAAAAAGCATTAAGTAAGGAAAAAAAAATTGAGTATAGTCGTTTTGAAGAAAGAAGCCAGTGGACATGCGAAGGTTTCTTCAAAAAGAATTCTGCAGAGATCAGATGAGGACTGAGGAAACTAATGGGTTAGCCATGCTGAGGTGTTCTCATGGGAGCGGAGTCAGTCTTACCTGGGAAGGGGACGCACAGGTGTCTTCTTTGACAGAACTTACTAGAGAAGATAAAGCTCAAAGGGTGTGTGGTTTTTTTTTTTTTTCCATTTGTTTTGTTTTTGTGTTTTGTGGGGGTTGAGTTTTATTTGTAGGCTGAAGAAGAAAGGCATTAAGCTGTTTTTCATTTGGGAAAAAAATGGTACAGTATATATTTTAATATGAATTGTCACATTACACCTTAAGATTTCTTATTTCATACATATAGTTCTTACATGAATATACAGTAGAATAACAGAAAATTGCATTCGTTTGGTATTTACAAAGGACTTCCATGTACATGACCTCATTTTACCTTTACAGCTATTCTAACATACGTAGATGTGTTATCCCTTTCATTCAGATGAGAAAATTGAGCCTCACCGGTGTGGAGGTTAAAATGACATAATTTGTGAAAAAGTGGATTTGAATGCACATCTTGGACTCCAAATCGCATTTCAGATTGTACAGTTAATCAAAGGTACCTAAATTAAAATTTGAATTTCAATTTTTTTGTTAATATCACTTACTCAAACATTCTGTTAAAATTTCGTTGAGGTATTAGGACAAGTTAAAAAAATACAGTCCTAGCCCTCAAGATGTTTAATATCCATTGGAAGGTGACAGTCAGTAAACCAACAGTTTCAATACTGTGATGTGTGTTGTAAGGTTGTCACAACCTGATTCCTTGGTTAGTTTAATTCTTCTATACAACTCATAGCTCACTATGAAATTTAAATAAAATACCTCATTTCCTTCAATTCAGGGAAGACATTAAACACATAACATAAGGTGGCAATTTCAAACTCGTGAAACTACTCTTATTGTTTGATGATTATAGTAAAGACTAAGGAATAACTACACATTGAGAAAGGTCGATAACATTCCAATTCTTCACTGTGCATTATTTTGTTTCAAGTTTACAAATTCACAGACTATTAGGCAGCCGTATTTTACTTTATATATGAAAATATTTTAAAAAACATAAAAATTATGTGTGATTACCTATGATTTTGAATTATCTGTGGCAAAGTGCATTGTCTCCTTCAGTTTCACTGGGTGAAAAAATATTGATTTAGTAATTCAGAAACAGAATGACTAGATTGTTAAATAATCATATCGTATTGCCTCTACACGATTGCTGTCACTCTTAAGCATTTGTATAGAGGTTTCTGGGACTTTTAGGCTGCAACCACAATGACGATTTTTAATAAGTTTTGTTTTCAATCTAAGCATTGCTGCTTAACCACATATAGGAAATATCAGTTGTCATTTTATTAAGAAGACAAATTAGGTTTGGAAATCAAGTAAGAGTTCATGACATGATTTTTTTTGGAGGTACCAATTATCAAACAAAAATTTATTTAATTGTCATTTTAAATTGTGAAGAGCAGCATAGTGACTAAATATGCTCTACTCTTTATAAAACACATGAAAAGTGATCTTAAACTAGGCTGTAGTGTTTCTACAGAAAGCTCTGCTCTTTTTCCTGACATAAAGTTGAACCAGGTTTTATCTGTGTATTTCCCTGTATAGAAGAAAAAGGAGAGCATTAAAAGTTAACGAGCATGTTGCTCTTATTTCAGATGTAACATACTGTAGTTCAAGTACATAAATACCTTTAGGGACTTTCACCCACCTGGATTTCCCTCTACAGAATCTCCAGTAACTGCTTTTCTGTAAGTCGATTTTTGGGGAGAAATTCAGAGAAACTTACTCTATGTCACATGCTAAAAACATAAATAATACCCGGTGGATTCAGAAGCTGGAACATAAGATGACTGTGACATCTGAATTACATCACCTTACATCTCAAGTGAGATTTGGTACTTGTTTTCACTTGGTTGCCCTAAAGTTATAATGTATTTATCCTGCTTTTTATGTGAACTCTTAGAGCATGCCACCGATCTGAGGAAGCCCAGCACTTTGCAAAAAGTACTGCGCAGGTACCTATCTCTGTTAGTATGAGTGTATATGTATGGATCTCTGTGTATATGCTAAATGGTAAAAAATAAATTTGTATTTTCTATGTATGACATATAGCCTCTTTGCCTCAGCTAATGTGAATTTACACAAAAACATGAGACGCAGTGGAATTGCAGATTTCTCTCAACAATGTTTGCATATCGTGCAGAGAAGAATGGGAAGTGTGATCCACAAGCTTACCACATGTGTCTGAGAACTCTGGCCTGGAACACGCACATTTCCACTGTAGGCTGTGTTTTTAAACTTGTGATTTCAAAGATGAGTCAGTCGATGTACGCGATGGCATGGCTCCATGCTCGGCCATTGCTTAATAAAGGAAAAGGCAAGCTGCCAGTGGATTTTCCTGACTGACACATTTAGTTTGGACTCACGATGATCACATGTCAGTTGTGTGGAGACAAACTTTTCATACTCTTCTTAGTATCTTCTTTGAAGAGAAAGAAATGCTTACATCACATTCCCTTTGTCTTTGTGCCAAGTGCCTGTGGCGAAGTATGTCCTTTCTGTATCTGGGGCAGGCTTTTTTATTTTATTTAATTCTCAGAAGCCTGGAGTGTCCACTTACCTTATTAACGTCCACTGTATTTTATTAAACAGTTAAAATTTCCAGCAGACTCTCTACAGCTCCAGATACCACATTCCTTTATAACAAAAGAATAACTCTCATGAGCACATTAGTAGAAAATAGGTCTGGTCATGGTGACAGTTGAGTTTTGAGTTTTTACATCCTGTATTTTCTTAATTTCTGGGTTTTGTATCACATTGCTTCAGTTCTCTGTCTTACCAGTTCTTCCCTATTTTACTTTCCTTAAGCGTGTGTCCTAGACTTGTGTTTTCCAATCTGCCTCCCCATCCTCCTTATTTTCATAATTAGTAGTTCACATTCACAGGGTACATTAACTCTTTTGAGTTCTCCGCTTTTAAATACATATTGAGACTTGGCTACAGAGTTGCCTATTAGACGTGTCCTGTGGGCCTCTCAAATACAACATCCTTCCAGCTTAACTCATCGTTTTCTCTCGCAAACCTGTTCCTCTCTGGCGTTCTGTCCCAGGGAATGAAATTCTTCGTGCGGTTGCCCGTCTGGAAACCCGAGTGTTTCTGAACTCCTCGCTTTCCCTCAGCCCTTCCCTTCCCACCCTGCCGACTTTGTGAGTCTCCCATCTGGGCCTGTGTCTCTCTCTCTCCACGGCCACCGACATTCTGACCTTCATCTCTCCCCTGCAACACTGGAGCAGCCTCTGGATTTGCCCCTCCCCCACTGAACCCTTTCTTACGCTGCCATAGTGATCGCTCCAAAACCTGGTCGTATTGCAGACTTTGAAATTATTTTATGGGTTTTCCACTGTCTCCAAGATAAAGACCTACTCACTAAAGCTTATAAGTGCTGTCATAATGTCTCCCCGGCTTATCTCTTCAATTTCCACTGCTCCGCCCAACTCCGTACCATATATTCCAGTCATTCTGTACTTTTCTCATTTCCTAGAATATGCTGTGAAGCTAGGTCAGACCACAAAAATTGGTTTGCGTTCAAAGGCTGGCTAGAACTCAGATTGGATTCAAGGTTACTTTCACTTAGGCTTTCTGCAAAACTGGCAAACGAGCAGTACCAAGGACATATACAATATACACTCCTAAGTGAGTGGATGCAGCCCTCCCGTGTGCCCCCAGTTCCTCATGGAGATAGGACCGAAGTTCCATTGTCTGAGGTACTACACAGTGAGGAGAATGCCAGGCCATATATAGAAGCTCAGTAGCCTTGGTTCCATTAGGCAGGGTGAGGGGCGTGTCAGTGCAAAGTTCTACTTTTTACCAAATAAGGAAGGTTCTGCTACATGTAAAAACGTGAACAATTTTTTTTTCCTGTGTCCTTGGGCCTACAGAGGTCGCCATGATCTTCCACAGCCACGTGTTCTCTTATCTCCTGACTTTACACCTAGTGCCGGCTCTGTACGCAGAGCGATCTCATCCTCACTCCCCTTGAATAACTCACAGCTGTCTCTAAGACTTGGGTCAGGGGGTCACCTCTTCCAGAACATGTGCCCTGGTCATTTGCCTCGCTGACGTCCCGTGCATTATTTTTCCTAGTCCTTGCTGATTTTTGAATGTTGCTCTGTTTCCCTGTCTACTATTAATACGAGCTCCTTCAGGGTAAGAACCAAGTCTTACTCTTCATATATTTAGTCTCTAGCAAAGATATTAACACAGTGTAATCAGCTAATATCTATAGAAGAAAAAAGGAGGGAGGGTGAGGAAGGAATCCTTTAATGATCCAGTACAAAGTCTGGATGTGTGCGTGTTGTCAAGTTCTTCCAAGTACTTTTGTAGCATCAATATTTAGCTGAATTCATTTAAATAATAATGATACCTTAAAGTCATTCCAAGGAAAGAACATTAGTGATGGAGATCTGTTTGAAGGTGCTCAGCCATGTTACTTTACCCATCATTAGACTTCCATGTTTCCAACTTGTGTTAAATTTTAGAGTATTAACAAGTTCAATCGGATCGAAATTTGCAGCTTCTCCTCTGCCCAGCTCGGACCAGATAAGCATCGAGGAATAAGGCTTGCTTTGTTCTCTGTGTTCCCTCCCTTGCCCATTTTTTCCACCCGCTGTTGCCAGAGTTTTGATAGTAAGGAAGGGCAAGAGAGAGGTTGCATGGGCGGGAGACTTCATCTACGCCACCTCCACGTACCCGCATCCAGCTGACCGCTTAAACTCCACTCTGATGGTTCACTCTGCACAGCCGCTCTGTTCTCCCGGGCAAAGGTTTTTAAAGATGGTTCTAGTCCAGCTATGGTCCTCCGGCTTGCGGCAAACTTGAGCCTAGTTTTACCCATCCATACTGTGGCTGTACAGACTACTCCTGATATAACCCTCTCTCTTCTCTATTATTCTAGGCAGCTCCAACCACTAGCCAGCATCTTTTCTTTAGCCTTTCGTGGGAGAGTCGGGCACAGGTCACAGTGCACACAACCCCCAAACTTGGGGACCACAGGTTAAGTTTAGTAAAGCTTCTTCAGTGATCAGCTTTAGTTCTGTAGAAAAGTGCTTAAAGGAAACAATTTAGGTGACACAAACTCGAACACTTCATGGAGCAGACAGTCTCCATTTGGAGAACTGCAAAATGGGCCTGAAGGCTGGAGCTTTTATAGGCTAAAGAACAAAGAATGGGGAAGAGAAAAATAGAAAACATCTGATTGGCTGGGTTACACAGTGCCCCTGGCTTGGGGTGAGAGGGACAAGGACCCAGGTATAGAGCCCGGACTTGGCTTGGCTTCTGGGGATGCCGAGTGCTCTTCTGGTCTGGCAGAGTGTTTAGAGGAATGGGAGTGTTTGGTTTGCTGAGGTGGCATGGGCAGGTGCGGCTTCCAACCTATTTCAGCAGCACCTGGCTCTGCTGGAGGAGGGGCAGATCCGTGAGGAGGGACCGGAAACGCACAAGACTCCGACAATGCTCTTTAAAATAATTCTCACCAGCTCCTGCTCCCTTGAAGCCTTAATCTGGGCAGCTAGGTGATAGTTTCAGGGTGCCAGGAGTCGTTTAGGGGTCCACCTATTAGCAAATTCTGCTTTTTGTGCCTAGAATTTGGGGCCATAGCTCTTAACTTTAGCCATTCAGCAGACTCCACACAGGAAAAAAATCTCATGTTCTGGGACAACTTTGTGGGAAATCACATCTTGAGTTTTCCAATCAAGAAAAAATAAAAGAGACATGTATAGAGGGAATGTGTTTCTGCTTTTCTCTTTCCTTCACCCTGTTTTTATTCATATAATTTTACTTATGTAGATTTTAATTTACAATCCTAGGACTATCGCATCTACTTAAAGTACCTGAAGACAATTTGGCTTCGATAGTATTCGGTGATTAGTTGCAGATCTTCCTCACTGGAGTGTCCAAGTGGGGGTCTCCTCCACCGGCACCCCACGGTGCCCCTCAGAGAGATGTGGGCTTGAAGACTCGGTTGTTGCGATGTATGTCTCAGCTTTCGTTCACTAAAACTCTTAGTCTCTCCTTTACTTTTCACACTCGTGAGTCTTGAGCTGCTCAGGCCTGCTTTTCTCTCTCAGTGCTCATGGGATTCCTACGCCTGTCCATGAAGCTGTCGGCTGTTCAAATTGCTGGTGTAGGAAATAAGAGAAATCACATGAGAGAGGGGAAAAGTCCCTTCTCTAGTTGCAAAATAAAACAGAACAGAACAAAGTAATTCTGGGTTGTAAAACTATCTTTGCAAAGGTCATTTCTCACAGAACCCTTATAAAGGAACCCAGACTTCAGGAATTGTTAGTAGGTTCTGTGGCAATAACCTTGAACCTCTTTTTAAAATACCTGCAATTCTAACTGGGGTTATCTTACTAAGTAATTTGTCATGATCATAGTAGTGGTTTTGAATCATCACTTTAAAACTCTTACTGAAAACCGTACAGACGAATTAATGACACTGCAAAAGAAAAGAAAAAAACAAAACAAAACAAAACACTGATAGTGTCTTCAGCAAAAGTTGGTGACATGAAATCCCTCAGAATCCAAGAGTATGGGTGGATGTGGACACATCACCAACAGGAGCAGATGAGCAGCAATGCCATAAATATGCCGAAAATAAAAGGGGTTACGAAACGAACCGGAATTCCTAGAAAATAACCAAAAAACCCCCTAAAATCTATGGGATACAGTTGAAGAGGTGTTACAAGGAACATCAGTTGCTTATATTACATTGTATTTCATTCACTGTTATTTACATTTTCTATGAAGTATTAAATACCTTTAGAAACAGAAACAAAAACGAATTGCATTTCAGCTCAACAGATTACAAAAAAGGGTTAACTAAAAGTAAACAGAAAGAATTGATAAAAATAAAGGAAGGAATTAATGAGCTAGAAGAGAGAAAAACTAAAACAACTAAAAAAATAAGCTAGTTAAAGAAATCAACAAAAATAGACAAGCTATTTAGTAGACCCAATTGGAGAAAGTGTAAGTTCACAAAATGCAAAATGACACAAGGGAAATAATGTTTGCAACAGGGAGGGGGAAAGCCTCTGATACTGTTTATCAGAATATTTTGAGAATGTGTATTAAAACCTACTCTGGAATTTTAAAAGAGTGGTGTGATTCAGGTTTGGGTCACATCTGATAACTGGTCTTCACTGAACATAAAGCTTTAACACCAGCATCTTGGTCATAAGCCTTTGTCTTTTCTTTTACAAATGCTTGTGCATCATTCACTTTCATCCACTGGGAGGCAGTATGTACTCAGGAATGCTTACTGTTTCTGGCTCCCTCAATCTCGCTGAGTCTAAAAATGTCAAGCTTTTTAATCTGGAGAGCAGCCACTGTAATCAAATTTTAAGAAACAGTATTGTCTGAATTCGAGCTCCTACTTTGAAGTGACTCAGGAGATTTCGATAATGTGCATACTTCCTGCCACTCAATCACGTTTCTTCTTCTGCAAACATGTTCACACATCACAAATTAGCAAAATAGACTACCCCCCACCCCATGGTCTTCTCATTCCTTGCCATTTTATAGTTGTCCATACCTCTCCTTAAGCACATAACCCTTTCTAAAATCTGCTAAATTATTTTCCAACTCCACTGTTCTTAGTGCCCATCCTCTTATTTCTGTGGCTAGTCCCTGTCGATGGACTTTTCCCCTTTTTCATTTTGTTTCTTAAATATCACACCTCCACATGAAACCGAGAGATGTACCCTGAAGCTCCTGTGTAGTATCATATGCATCCCCCCCCACCCCCCGGTTTCCGACAACATCCTAGAGAAGTAGAGCAGATTCTGGACTATTCGTATAGCCTCGGGAAGTCATTTAGTCCCTTTTTGCTTAAATTAATTCTGTCCAAAATGCAGAATGAAACCAATTAACTATTAACTAGCTCTATATAAGATTTATCTTCAATTAAGAGAGGGAAAAACATCTAAGAAATCAAATTGCACATCAAGTTTGATTACAACATGAGAAAAACCACAAAAAAAATGTATATGTATTAAAAACTGAAAATAAAATAGTAATGGTTTTGTTAGATGGGGAAATTATGAAAATTTTTATTTCCCCTTATTTCTTTTTCTGTATTTTCCCTATATTTTCTTTAATAAAATACTTCTTTCAAGTAAAAAAAATATATATAACTGTGCCTAAACCATCTTTTATCTTTCTCCTTCCTAAATTGAAAAATCCCTGTTTCTTTAATATATCCTTCCACTGTCCAATTTTCCAAAAGGTAATTAATAATACTTTGACATTTTCTTGAATCGCCACATGGTGCTGAGAGGGTTGGCTTATGCTTTTTAAAAATTAATTATTTTAGAATAGCTTTTAAATTTCTAGAGAATTGCAAATACCCCATATATCCCATACTCAGTTTTTTCCCTGTTACTAACATCTTACATTAATTTGGTACATTTGTTACTATTAATGAACAGCATCGGTATGTTACATTATTATTAGCTGAAGCCCATACTTTACTCAGATCGCCTTTGTTTTTGTCTAATGTCCTTTTTTCTGTTCCAGGGTCACGTTCAGGAAACCACAGAACGTTCGGTCATCCTGTCTCCTAACGCTCCTTTCGGCTGTGACAGTTTCTCGGACTTTCCTTATTTTTTCATGACTCCAGAAGCTTTGAGGAGTGCTGGTCAGGTATTTTGTAGAATGTCCCTCCTTTGGGATCTCTCTGATGTTTTTCTAGTGGTGAGACTTGGGGTGTACATTTTGGGAGAAAGACCACAGAAGTCAAGTCATACCCAGAGTAAGTGCTATCATCATGACTCAGCATGTTGATTATCCGGTGGGAGTGGGATCCGTCAGGCTTCTCCTCTGTAAAGTGACTCTTTCATTCCCCCTTTCCCTGCTTTACTCTTTGAAGTGGAGCATTACGCTCCACTTTTATGAGGACAGAGTACCTGCATATATTATTCAAAATTATTCTATATAGATTTGTCTACTCTTCTCCATTTATTATTTATTCAGCACTTTATATCAGTATAGACTCATGGACATTTATTGTATACTTTGGAGTATAATCCAATACTACTTAATTTTGTTGCTCAGATTGGCCATTTGGAACGTTCTCAGTTGGACTCCTAACTCCATCATTATCAGGTTTTTTTTTTTTTTAACACCCCCTTACTTTCTGATGCTACCCATCCTCCATAGCCATCTTGTATAATGCCTGCCCTGGTCCCGCCCTGGCTCATGCTTTTTTAACTCTTCATTATAAACATCAATATTAAAAAATATTATGTCTTTTGTATGCAAGACCTTGTGTTAGGAATACAATTTTTAAAAAGTCTCTTTTCATCCTGATCTTGCATTTTAGCTGAGAAAGTTAGACAAACATAATATTATAATTTCCTATATTAAGCGTAACATTAGCCTTTTTAAAAAATCCACATAGTATTATTTGTTCACTCTTTGATTTCCACTCATGAGCATGGCCTGGATTTGGGGGGGGATCAATATGCTGTAGAGGGGATCGTGGTGGGGGGCTGGGTCAGCCCAGGGGGATGACAGCTAGCAAGCCATGATTGAAATATGTCGCCGAGAAGGAAAGATGACAATATAATTAAAAAGGAACCTTTTAATATAATTAAAAGGTCAGAACCATAAAGATTCCTCTAGCCGGGAGTTCAAATTCAACTGCCAAAAGTCTGCACATCACCTCTGATAAACCTTATACTGCGACTCTCAAGGAATTTGGTCTCAGCTAATAATTTTCCAGAAAAAATTGTGTTTATGTATATATTTAAAAATCATGATATTATAACTTTAAGGGATTTTTACACATCATCAAGTATGACCACCTAATTTTTTTAAGATGGATAAACAGAAGCCTCAGTCAACAATGTTAGGTCTGGATGTGTCCTTACAGACCAACTTAGGATTTCTACAAACATCAATACAGAGTCACAGAAATTTGGTGACTTCTTTAGAATCACCCCAGAGTTTATAGTGTGGAACTCAGTGCCTACTGTTGGGGGTGGAAGAGAATCCCCTCACTTTACCCTTCTTTAGTTCTTCCGGCTGGACTGGTTACACAATAATAAAATCGACACAAGACTAGATTAATAGGAGAAAAAACCAATTTAACATGTGAGCATGAGAGAATCACAACATGATGCTCAGATCATAAAATAAGGCCCCAAGAAGTGATCGACTAGGCACTTTTTTATACTTTTTAGCAAGAAACAATAAATTGGTGAGAAATTGACAGGACAAGGAAGTTAGTGCTCATCAGAAAGGAATCTAAGCAGCTTTGGGCTTTTGTGAGTGGGGCATCCACACATGGTTTGAGCTCGGGTTGTAAATTAGTAAAAGCGTTACAGAGTTTGCTTATCCTCGCTTTTTCGACTCTGATCTCTCTTGTGAGAGGTTATCTCTCAGTCCTTGGGGAATGGGAGGGCACCTGTCATGGAGATTTATTTTCTGCTTTTAAGGGGACGGAGGTGAGTCGGAGAGCTCTTCCTAGTTCTTGCTGCTTCTCAGGTGATTTTAGTGCAAAATAATCCATCTGCCATCATGGACTATCCTGGGGCAGCCACCCCACGCCCGGGAACTACTCCCTTGACCTTCAAATCAGAGCGCATTCACCACAGAGCTTTGCCTTGTTGAATCAATGATTTATCCATTCAACCCATGTGTTCATTTATTCAACAAAATAATGTTTGAATAGCTGCTTCATGCCTGGCACTGTGCGAGGGTTTGCAGGTACAAATTTTAGAGTTAAATTGCTTGAAGAATTGAATCTAAAATTGGGTTAACTGCCAGCAGGTGGCGTAAGCCCTCAGCTTGGCAAGGCCGTTGTGGGTAACCATTCAGTTTTAACTCGTAGACATTTTTTCAAAATCAGATGGTGGAAACTTATTCTCTGCGAAGGTACTGCTAATCTTCTGACATCCCAGGCAGAAGTCTTTGAGTTATTTTTCTGATTCATTTTTATATTTTACTTGTTGAGTCATCGCTTTGTTCAAACTGGCTCCTTCTCTCACCTTTAGCACCTTCTTAAAAACCTCCGATTTGGCAATGTCAGGAAAAAAAACGCTCTGAGCTGGTCTCAGACGACTGCAAGTTCACTGCCGCTTCTGGGTCTTTGCTCCTTCTGGTCTCTTCCCCTGAAATTCCTTCTCTTTTAGACTCTTTCATCATTGACTCACCAGTGCTTGCAAACATTCGAGTGGTTATGATGGTGATGGTAATATATAAAATGCCAGACTGTGTCTCTCCCCCAAACCAGAATCTGCTCTAACCCTCCCTACCCGTCTGAAGGTGGAAAAGCTCTAGTTAAAAGATCTAGGCCAAACGGGTATATGAATAAGTAGATGGAAGGCATTTACCAGGCACACTGGTGACCAAAGTATCAGCTTTGCTGGGATGGGCAAGAAAGAAATTGGTCCCTGGGTTAGGTCTCAACGTTTAAATGGATGCAGAGTCAAAGGTGGTTTTACCTGGTGAGATGACATGGCACAGTATTTCAGGTCTGACAATTTTTAGCACGGGAAGAAGGCATGATGTATATAGGCAAATGGCCAAAGTTGATATCAAAAGCAAAGGCAGTGACCAGATTATGAGGGCCCTTGAATGACATGCACCAAAGGTAGGACTGTAGCTTTTAGGCATTAAAAATCATTACAATAGAAAGTAGAATGACTCAAACGGATTTGCACTGTAGAAAGATCATCCCAAGCTGTATGTGGCATGAATCAGAGAGACGTGAGACCAGGTACAAGGCAACCGGTTAGGAAATGACCACAGAGGAGATGCTAAGGCCTGAACCAAGGAAGAAGCCGGGCTGGAGGAGAGGAGGGGCATGTCTGAGAGAGCTACAGTGTTAGGTGATGTGACTGTGTGATTTTATAATAAGGTAGACATATTTGGTCTTTGTCGCATTCCTGGCACAGAGCTCCTAAAACCCTTGGCATTTCCTAAGTGAGGAAAGCCAAAGGTGTCTTTCGTTATGTCGACGAGGTGACTTTCGGAAAGGCCCCCAGGTAACCTCAGGATGGAGGCTGGTTGCCAGGAAAACCAACCCTTTTGACAAGAAGGTTGGAATTTTCGGTCCCCACGCCCTGACCTGTGAGGAGGAGAGAATGGCTGCGGGTTGAATCAGTTACCGCTGGTTGATGACATAATGACCATGTAATGCAGCCTCCGTGAAAACCCCAAAGGATGGGGTTCCGAGGCTTTCAAGTTGGTGACCATTCTGGGAAGTGACACACCTGGAGAGCATGGAAGCACTGAGCCTTTTCCCACACATTTTGTCATATGCATCTCTTCCTGTGGCTGTATCTGAATTACATGTTTTAAGGATAAACCATTGACCCTGTAAGTAAAATGTTTCTCTGAGTCCTGTGAGTCTCCCTAGCAAAGCAATTGAACCCAAGGAGGGGGCCGTTGGAACCTGCAGTCTATGGCCAGTTGGTCAGAAGCACTGGTGACAACCTGGACTTGTGATAGGCACCTAAGGGAGGCGGGCAGTCTCGTAGGACTGAGTCTTTAATCTGTGGAATCTGACGCCGTCTCCAGGTAGAATGTCAGAATTGAGTTGAGCAGTAGGATACCCAGGTATGGAGAATTGTTTTGAGATGTGGAGAAAACCTCTCCCCATCTGAATTTGAATTGGTCTCAGAATCTTTAGAAAAGGAATCGAATATAAGAACACCACCAAGTTCCTGGCCTGGGGCCCTGCCGAATGGTGATGTTGCTAATTAGGACAGAGGATGCAGGTGGCCAGTTTTTTAGGGGGCGGCGGTGGTGAGTGTCTTGAGTTTACTCTGGGACGTATTATCTGATTTCTTGCATTAATCAACTTCATACATTATTAGCATATAAGTTAGAATAAAAGGTCTCAGTAAAGAAAAACCTCCTTATTCCCATTCATCAATCAATCCATATGCAGTCACACATGTTTAGTGGCTCCTTCTGGCTTCTAAGGCGTTCCGTGCAATGGGGGTTGCAGACCATACACCCCAGCTGTTCCGAAATGGCTTCACTTTCTCACATTATTTTTTTCCAACAAAGGCAGTTCATTAAATATATAATTAATGTGATATAATTTCTACATCTTGTAAGGATTTTCTCAGAAGTAAGTTCATAAATCATTAAAAGGTTTAAGGCGTGAGTCTTGTGAGTGAGGAATCCATAGTCTAATCCAGAAGAAGAACGCCAATACCCACTGAAGAGCCATTTGTGTGAGCCGCGAAGCTGGAAGGGTTCGGAGGATGTCCAGGCGGTGACTGGCATTTTGGGTTGGGGGAAGTCAAGAGCTGCCCGGAGGAGGATCTGAACCACAGCATGGCTCCGAGCGATGGACAGTGTCTGAGAAGTCAGACAGCGGGTGAGGAGAGCAGACTGAGAAAGACACGAGGCTGGAAATGAGCTCCACGTGGTCAAGGGCATTCGAGGTCCGTGGCCTGTCCTGGTTAGTCGCTTGACTCGGTCAGTGGGTTGTGTGGCTCCTAGTACTGCTTTCCTGACCCCTGTCCCATTCAGGATTCATTTTCTCATCATTTTCCTAAGGGATGGTGAAAATGTCTACTTGTGTGGTATCTGGGGTCTATTTTTCTCTTCCCTTCCCAGCTTTTTAAAATTTGCATCTTGTTCTGAATTTTAGCTCTTCTGACCTTAGCAGTAAATGCTTTTGCTAAATTTTCGTGTTCCCTGATCACCTTAGTTTCTATTTTTGCTAACATTCCCAATTGCCCAGGAAGTCCTCAAGCAGCCTTCTGAGGCAATGAAGTTGAAATTCCCATTAGAGTTAACTGTATAATAATATCCACTGTAATAATTCTTCTAACATCTTTTCAAGAGCTGTGGATAAAATAAACACGTGTTACAAAAAAAATCTATAATGTAGCAAGGATATATAATACTGCCTCCTGCAAAGTAAGCATTCAGTACATTTTTCTAAATGAATGAATTTCACATAATCGCCTATTAATCAAGAAGAATATATCCTTTTGGTGAATTCACTTTTCACAAGCACTTTTTTTCTCGCCAGAGCAAGAAACCTCATAAGCAGTTTGGCGGGGTGGGGACGGTAAGCGGCCAGGCCCCGATTCTTCTAGGCATGCTTGGCCTTTGCTTCCCCTTCGGTCTAGTCAAACTGACCCCTGAGGCTCCCAGGTGAGGTGAGTAAGGGGCGGGCTCCTGCTGTGTCCACCTCTCGCCAGGGGCCCTAGCTCGGATCTGTCTGACGTGTATCAAACACTAGTCTGAGTGGCTGATGTCCCCTTTAGCTATTTGTTCACAGGTAGGAGCTCTGAACACTTGAAAAGAGTTTATTCTTTAAAGTTGGTGAGCGTTGCTTTTATAATTTGTTTATGCTGTGTGTTGAACGAGCTACTGTCACTGATAGAGCAACATGAAAATTAGAATGTGACTAGCCTCAGTCTGATGGTTGAGCATAAATTCCAAATGAGCAAAATCCAAATGAATAAGATTTCATTATCTATGTTTATATAGGGTGACATGTATGTGAATTAAGAATCATAGCCATTTAGACTGGAAGGAAACATAAAAAAGAATTCTGTTTAAAGTCTACATTTTGCTGATGAAAAGATTTGTGACGGTTAAATTGTTCTTTTTCTTGTACCCAAGAGACTAGTTCTATATTTAAATGTAATCCAGAAATAGACTCCTTTACGGAGAGAAATTTGCTATGATTCCATGGCTGAGCTGAGCACATTAAACGTTATGTAACGCTCTGACTTCTATTACTTGTCTTTCCACCTTCAATAAGTCTACAGGCACTTTGAAGCAGAGATTTTGTTTTGTTTCATCTCTGTGTTACCCACGGTGCCTGCCCCCACCCATCCCTACATCTGATATGGGGACGAGCATTGGTCTGTCTGCAGGCAGCTGTGACCCTCCATGAGATGGAGGAGACAGGCATGAAGGTGGTAGGTCTCCTGTGGGCTTTACAAATTTTCTTCTGCTCCAGACATCTAATAGTTCCCCTGGATAACCTTGTTTGCCCTTCGGAGCCTTGTTATCTGCATTCTTCAGCTGATAGCAGGAAGCCATGCCCTTAGGCAAAGGCCCGCCCATCCCATTGTTTCCCCATCCAAAACCAGCACTTGCTTTGGATGAGACTGGATTTGCCATGCCTGGTTTGGACACAGATTAGAACTGCTGCCACTCCCCATCCCCCCCTTCACTGTACCCCTCAGCTCAGCCTCCTTCATCTCTTCATCCCGGCATGCTGAGGGGTAAATCACTTCGGCATCGTACTCTGATCCCAACCCAGAGAGCTACAGCTCTTGCTTGCTGGGCACTGTTACGTAAAATAAATGAGTGTTGAACTATCCGAAAGAATGAATTCCGGCATTAATTTTTCACTCAACATATACTTACTGAGTACCTAAGAGATACCATGCCAGAGCCTCTCTGGGTCCTGGAGACACGGCAGGGACGAGGCCGAATGCCTGTCCTTCTGGGGTGTGTGTTCTGGTCAGGGAGGAACATCATAAACAAATAAATTAAGAAACGGTTAAAAAGTAAGTGCTATAAAGCAACACAAAGCAGAGAAAGGTAACAGCAAATGACAGGAGGGGGTGTTATTTTAGGAAGAGTGGTCTGGGGACACCTGAACACAGAGACCTGTTGGACCGGTCTGCATATAGATGGTATCGAAAGCCCTAGGAAGGGTGAGATCATCTAGGGAGCACGTGTTAACTGGTGAAGAGATGTCTGTCTGAAGACCCGGCTCCAGGGATTCCAACAGCTGAGGAGGATTCAGGAAAGAGGGCCAACAAGGAACAGCCATGAGGCAGGAGCTCAGGGTTCCGGAAGTCAAATCGAGAAAAGATTTCAAAAGGGGGGGAACAATCAACTAAGACCAAGAATGAAGCTCTGAGTTTGGCAATGCAGAAGCCAGAGGCGGTCCAGGAAACAGCAGTTTCGTCGAAATGGAAAAGACATGATGGGAGCCAGCCCCAGACAGGATGGGAGAAGAAGAAACGATTGAGTGAATGGGCACAGTGCCCATCACCGCTACTGCCGGAAGCAGAAGATGGGCAGTACCTAGAGTAGGCCGTAGGACCCAGCGAGGCGTTGACGGCTAACGTGGGAGCAATAACAGCATTTTTGTGCACAGAAAACAAAGATGCTGTGGAGTGAGGAAATGAGCGATGTAGGAAAGAGAGAGGCTGTGGCACAGGGGAGAGGCAGTGAGATGGATCAGGGGTGCCCGGAGACCACGTTCCCTCCAGCAAAAGGAGCACACTCAGCCCAAGACTCGGGACGTTTCAGTAGAAAGCCAGCAGAGTCGGCGGTAAATTCTCCAAGTGTGCATTTCACTTCTGCTCTGTTTTGCTTTCTCATCATTAAGTTACTATTCATGAGACAAGTGCAGGTATACTGATAATAAAAATGTCGTTACGTAGAATTTTAGACAGGGATCCTTCAGTGAAGTGGGTGGTATCTTCCTGGATTATTTGCAGTTTCTAAATCTAGAACCACTTGGAATTTCTTCTCTTTAGTGTACGGTAAATAATCTATCACATTATTGTGATGCGACCCACCCCCTTAACGGTGACGGCTTCCTTTCTGTAGTACTTCTGTTAGTGGGCCTTCATTTTTCTTGAGGAAAGCTTCAGAGAAAAACCAGACGGGAAAAGTATGACCCTGTAATGGAAAACACGACTTTCCTGTTTGGGTTTTTTCTCTTTATAGTACCTCAGTCCTAAGTTCCCAGACATAAGTAGGAGTAGAAACTGACCTAAAGTCCAGTCAACTTTTTCCCCTAGAATGTTTACCACAGGAGAAAAAAATCTAGACAGGAAAAATAAGAAATAAGATTTTCAGGACATCAGAGCTGTGGCCAGAAAGGAGAGCCCCTCAGTGAATATCCAACCTTAATTAAGACAGATGTGACTAATTCCTGTTAATGTAAAACCAGAGATTTTTAGATCTAGAAAAAGATGTTAAAGATTATCTGTTCCAACCAAATTATTTTACAGATGAATAAACTCAGTACCCAAGTGACTGAATAACTTATACAGAGATGCAGAGGTGATTGCTGTCTGGCTGAGTTTTAAAATTAATCAAAAGAAAACTGAGATAGTAATTGTAGTAATAATAATTATAACATTTATTGAGAGCTTCCATATACCAGGCACTGTATTGACCACTGAATAGTCATAATCTTATTTTAAATTTACAGCAACTGTATAAAGTGGAAATTTCCTAACCAAGTGCTATTTAATTGACTTACCAAGTTTACCACTTATGTCCATTTCTGTCTCTGTAAAACATCTGACTGATGCCCATACCCTGCTGAATGTTTGAGGCTGGTAAGATTCTTTCAAAAATTTCCACTTATCTAATCTGAAATCTACAGGCACCATCTACATC
>CM053508.1:1952746-1984442 GCA_028627145.1 Eidolon dupreanum | reverse complement strand
AGTCATTTCCATGAAAAATGATTTTTACACTCGCATCTGTGAAACACAGCCCTTTCTCAAGTCTCACTTCCACAGGGCTCCAAGCAGCCTCGACAGCGTGTTCCTTTCATTCGACCTTTGCAGTCCTTGTAGGAACTGAGGATCCCACGTGACGGCGTGGTTTGAAGGTCCGAGTTGAATTCCGTGGGCAAATTAGACGACGTTGCAGAAAGACCGGTATTTCCTGAGGAGGTTAAGGGGAGTGAACCACGAGATTGATTAACATTTAACTGGGCACTAACTTCTTCGCATTATCTTCTGGAACCTCATTTAAAATGCGGAGAGGGTGATATGTTAAAGAACGTTAAGGAGTAAAGCTATTAAGTGAGCTGCCAATGTCTATTTCTCTCCAACGGGTAATGACATGCATAGAATGCCATTCATTCTTAGAAGAAGACTTTTTTAAGACTTCTCAGAAAGTCACTTGGAAGTCTTATCGGAGGTTCCCTGGTCTCTTGAGAAGGGATAGGCCATCCACTGATTTTGCCCAGGGAGGTGGTGGTAGTGGGAATATAATGTGGTATTTGACTAATTTTAATCAAAGGAAGGGAAATAAACTTGTGTCGAGTGTCTCGCATTCGCCTTCTTTGTCCTATGTACTTGCATATGCCATCTCATCAAATGCCTTTCTCCAACACCATTATCCTGCTACTCTTATGACCATTTCATGGATGGGAAACTGGGGCTCTGGGAGATTAAGTTAACTCCACGAGGAGCTAGTAAGTCAAACTTGGATCTTGGAGTCCAACATGACCTAACTCATTTCAAAGCTCATTAACCTAAGAAAAAGAGAGGGATCTGATGGGTGGAATTTGATTCAAGGTACTTGGGTTTTTCTTCCTCACCACCCAGGTTTACTTGATTCTGATTCGTTATAAAGGGGAGTTCAGAGGCTCCTTTAAGAGAAGAACAGTAGAGGATAAAATGTTTAAACATTAACTATTATGAGACTTATTATTGGCAGGACTGAAGGAGCAGTGGAAGAAAAGCTATTTGCAGTGTCCTGTTCTGAAGACGTGCCTCATTTATTTTTAGAAAGTTAAAAACATGATTCTGTAACAAAGTTAAACATAATCTTCTCGTATGATCCACACTCCCAAGTATTTACCCAAGTGAGTTGAAAACCGACATCCACATAAAAACTTGCACACGAACGTTTACGGCAGCTTTATTCAGAATTGCCCAAACTGGGAAGCAACCAAGATCTCTTTCAAGAGGTGAATGGATGAACAGATTGTGGTCTATCCGGATGATGGAATATTACTCAGAAATCAAGAAAAAGGAGCTCTCAAGCCATGAAAAGATATGGAGGAAACCTGAAGCATATTGCAAGTGGAAGATGCCAACTTAACTATGTGACATTCAGGAAAAGGGAAATTATGAAGGAAGTAAAAATAAAGATTGCCAGCCATTCAGTGGGTGTGACGGGGATAGGAGAAGAGATGAATCGTTGACACACAGGGCAATTTTAGGGCCAAGAAACTATTCTGTGTGACACTGTAATAGGTAGATACCTAACTATGTGTATGTCAAAACCCATAGAAGACACAACACAAAGAATGAACCCTAATTGAAACTATGGACTTTAGTTAATAATGATGTATTGATATTGGTTCATCAATGTAAAATTGCACTACACCAATGTCAGATGTTAGTAACAGGGACAATGTGGGAGAAAATGGGGTACCTAGGAAAAGAAGTGTAAGAGAAATTTCTTCACTTCCTGCTCAATTTTCCTGTAAACATAACAGTGCTTTAAAATTTATATTAATTAAAAAAAATCAATCTAGAGCTATCTCATTCTTCATATGTCATGTGAAAGTATATCATATAGCTAGAGAGAAAAGAAGGAATAAGAATAATGTAAAAGAAAGGGGGAGGCAGAAAAAATATGAGAACTATAAAATGATAAAATAAAAATTGTACCACCAGGGAAAAAAAAAGATTAGAAATTTATAGAGCCATCTTTTCTTCATCTATTTTTTTTTCTTTTCTGGCTTTTTGGGGGCATAGGGGAGGAGTAGAGCTTTAGCAAACTTAGAACGTGGACTAAGATGACAGCATGAAATCTTAAAAATGGTCTATGCAGTTTCCCCAAGAGCAAGCATTTTACTTCGGGCTGATGGAAGGCCAGGGTGTCTGGAATGGTGTGTATTTATGAGATGAATTAGCTCGAGACAGCTGAAGTCTCGCTCTGAGTGGTTAGGGATGAGGACGTTTAATGGTGTGGCACTGAGAGAATCACTGGGCCGAACAGCTAGGAGCCTGCATCAGCTTAGCACCAGGAGTGGATAGGGTACCCCACGGTCACTGGAAATCAGAAGTAGTGGTGATATGGAGACCCAAGTGTTGAAGAGGCTTAAAGAAGAAGTTAAACCATGCGCCCCAAACAAACTTTTCTGTTGAAGTATATCATATACAGTAAAGTGCATGAGTCTTAGATGAATATTTTGTTGAATTTTTATTTATGAACATATCCATAGATCCGCAAGCCATATCAAGATATAGAATAGTTCTGTCTATGGCCAGGCCACCCTGAACAAGCCCAATCCCATCTGATCTTGAAAGCTAAGCAGGGTCAGGCCTGGTGAGTACTTGGATAGGAGACCACCTAGGAAGACCAGGTGCCGTAGGCATAGAAAATAATAAAAATGAATAAATAAATGAGGGATTGTAAGCTGATAAGGCCCTTGAAATCTGTGAGGTCCACCAAGGGTTGCCTCGCCTTTAAAAAAAAAAAAAAAAGACACAAAATAGTTCCAATACCTCAAAAGCTTTTTTCGACTTGACATCAGTGAGATTCATCCATATTGTTTCATATAATAATGGTTTGTTTTTTTAAATTGCTACTCAGTATCCCCTTGTATGAAAATACCATAGTGTATTTATCATTCTATCGCTCTTCTTCTTTCTTGTTTTCCTCTTTCTTGTTTTCCTCCATTGTTTTGATGGAGCACATCTTGTAGTAGCTTCCTAGGAAGGAGGTCATAGGAAATATCTTTTTTGAGAACTGGCTGTCTTTATTCTAGTCTTACAAGCAGTGGATCATTTGACTAGGTTGTTAGAATAACATTTATCTTCCTTAAGATTTTGAATCCATTATCTTTAACAATCTGATGCTGCACTTTATGTTATTATAACATGATGGAATCAACAATAGTTTGATTCCCGATCTTTTTTTTTTTTTCACGCTCTGGGAGGTTTTAGGGTTTCCTTCAGCTCCTGACTATAGGAATTGATGAGCATCTTTTAAGGCTCATGCCCTCTGTGTCCTTCCATTTGGAAACTAATTTTTTTAGTTCTGACACATTTTCAAATTATTTCTTTAATAATTTCTACCCTTTCATTTTATTTTTTTTTCTCTTTCTGAAGTTTCCATTAAAAATGATGTTGGACTTCTAGATTGTTCATCTAATTTTCTTAAATTTTTTCTTATATCTTTTGAACAGATATGTCATATATTTCACTTGATTTACTAAACTTTATCTTCTACCCTTTTATTAAAATGTTTATTTCTGCTGTTTTTTCCTAATTCCCATGTATTTGTTTTTATTCAATAAATATTGCTTGTTCATAGCCTCCTTTTCCTGTGTTGCGTATATCTATTTTTCTTTTCTGAGGATTCTGAGGATTAGTTATCTTTTTTTTCCCCCCTGAAGTTTTCTTCTATTTCATTCAATGCCTATCTTTTCTATGACTTTTTTTCTTTCCTGTTTGTTTGTTGGTTTAGTTTTGGTCTGTGACCTTCATATCATTGACCTTTCTGACACTCAATGTTATTATTAGCTGTGTGTTTATACTGAAGGCACCAGTAAAAGTCACTTCTGAGTTCTGAAGGAGTAAATGGGCCTTGCTGAGTAGCGGTCTTCTCTCCAAGATCACCTGGCTGAGTATTTTTTTTTTAGAGGAATCCCAGCTGTCACTATTTGCAGATTTGCTTTTTGTTTTGTTTTTGTTTTGCTGTGTTTCATTCTTCTGTGTCAGCTTCCCAGGACTCTAAGAGCAAGGGGAAAATGAGACGGTTGCCCACTTTGCATTTTCATGTATTGACAGTAAAATAACAAGTCTTGGCCTGACAACTTAAGGATCTCTCTCTCCTGGGGTAGAATCTTCCCCGTGATTGGCATCTCAGTCCTTCCACCGCCTTGGAAGCTAGACCTGGGCCTTGTCAGTTGCTTCCCTGTAAGT
Organism: Eidolon dupreanum; assembly: GCA_028627145.1. Taxonomy (NCBI): domain Eukaryota; kingdom Metazoa; phylum Chordata; class Mammalia; order Chiroptera; family Pteropodidae; genus Eidolon; species Eidolon dupreanum. The sequence goes on along the minus strand of CM053508.1, from coordinate 1,980,215 downwards.
ACAATTTGTCTGATTTAGAGCAATGCTTTTTTTGGCCCAGGCACTTTTGAGAAGCTGAGAGGAACAATGGTGTCTGAAGAGGGTGAGTGAGGGCAAGCGTGACACGATTTGGGGACAAGCAGGTAGGTGTACAGGGCTCAGATCGTACAGGGCTTTGGGGGTACTGGTCAGAAATTTGTTTTTTTATCCTAAGTGTTGTTATGAGAAACAGATGAAGTGTTTTAGACAAGGGAGTCTGTGGTCTAATTTTATGTTTTAAAAAGAACCTTTTGGTTGAATTAGAGGGAACGAGAAGTGGAAGATGGATAAGGAGGTTGTTTTACCCTCTGAACATCTTAAACGTGTAAAAGTTCCTCATGAAGGAAAAACCAACATAGGAAGAAAACTGACATTTTTAGTCTTGATGAGCAGGAATAAAGTCGAACTCAGAAACAACTCTAGAAGTTCCCTTTGGAGAGAAGGTGAGAAGTGGAGGGAGAAGTAATCAGAACTTGAGCATTTTCAGATTTCATTAGTTTGTCCCTCTTTATCCTTTTAGGACTCCCGCACGTATATTTTCTCCTCAACTTTAGCAGTGTCGACTCTGGGAGCCTATGTATCAAACAGGTGTCTAAGATGACGGATCATCTCCGTAGGAAATTACATATGTGAACATATTTTCCTAGTACAGTGGAAGGAAAATTTTTTTTCGAGTGCGGATAAGAGCCCGGCTCTGGGGTCATAGTCCATCACATAAAGTACCTGTGGAGTGGCTTGAAGGTGGTGCACCCTGCGTCAGAGTGCAAGTTTCTATTTGTCTGAGATAGCGTGACCGGAGCCGCCCTAAGATCAGAACAGAGTGCTGGTTTCATGGATGCCATGCTGTTCCACGCGTTCCATTAACTCCTTTGATTCCAAGTGACAGAAACGCAACTTGGACCAGCATAATGGAAAAAGAGTGTTTCTTATAAGGATGGAAGCATCTCTCATGGAGACCAAGTTTGGAAAAACAGCTGGGCTCCTGGAACAACTTCGATGACGGTCTTTAAAACCCTAACTCCTCATATTAACTTTTCAACAGGTTTATTCTTATGACAGAAAATTATAGCTGCTGATAGGTCTTTGAGATTTAGCCAGAGAGAGGGAGAGAGAATGAGAATGTGATTCTCTCAGTCTCAAGTCCAAAACTCCTAGAGAAGGAGCTCGTTGGCCCTTCTTGAGTTAGGGTCTCACCCCCGGGGGCACAGCACAGTTGGTCTGACAGAGGGGACCGACCAGGACCCGTGGAGATGGACAGGAGAGGGCAGTGCTCCTAGGGAGTTGAAGAAACATGGTTTTCTTCAGGAGTCTCCAATAATAGAAGGCTACTAGGTAAAAAGTCTCATAGGTGTCCACAAGCGATTTTGTTTACAGGCATATTGATGGAACTAAGTCACTTAAACAATCACAGACCTAAATTATCAAAAAAAAAAAAAAAAAAAACCCACAAAAAAACAAACAAAAAAAAAAAACAAAAAAAAACCCCAAAACAAAACAAAAAAAAAGCAAGACAACACTCGATCTAAAGCGATATCTGAAAATCGAGAAAATCCAATGAATAACAGACAAAGAGTGGTGTTGTGTTTTCTTCTCAGCTGTTATTTGGGTAAGCCATGTCAGGGAGGATCAGCCCTCTTGCCTTCTCTAATTAAATGGTGTGTTTATCTTCACAAGCTGGATTTTCCTACCTTGAGGTTGCATACTTGTTGACGTGTTCATGGCCAAGGCCCTCCTAATGACCTTTCTGCAATTTGTCCAACTCTCAATCTGCTGTGTGTGAACTTTGAGGCACAGCTCATTGGAGGGCTTTGCGGGGGGCATAGGGGTACATATTGCTACGTGGCTAAAAAGAGCACGCCTGGTTTACCCTGGGAAAAGGGTGTGTTAGTTAAGGTTTTCCGGAGAAATATAATCAACGAGATATGTGTGTGTGTGTATGTGTGTGTTCATGTGTATATATAGAGAGAGACAGAGACAAAGATAGATAAATATATAGAGATTTTAAGAAACTGGTTCATGTGATTGTGGATGCTTTGTAGGTCCAAAACCTTCAGAGTAGGCCAGCAGGCTAGAGACTCAGGAAGGAGCTGTAGTTCAAATCCAAAGGCCATATCTGCTAAGACTGGGAAGTCAGTCTTTAGTCTACCAAAGCCTTCAGCTGATTGGGCGAGGCCCACCCACACGGTGAAGGGCAAACTGCTTCCCCGATGTCCAATTGATTTAAATATTAATCTCATCTAAAAATTACCTTCACGGAAACATGCAGAATAACATTTGACCAAATATATGAGCGCTGTGGCCGAGGAATATGGACACATGCAATAACCATCACAAAGGGGATGTAGTAGACCCTCAGGCAATGCGTAAGTGGAACTAGAAAGTAGAAATTCATGAGCCAAACAACCTCATCTCAGCCTGAGATGCAGGAGTGTTGGTTCTGATTTTTGGTGCCCAGAAACTTTTATTTTAGTTTGCTGCAAAAGGGAGAGAAACTGAGAGGGAGTGGGGCGGGGAACGGACCCCTTGGTGACAGCAGGAGCGATGGTCCCCCATGTGACAGTGGGTTCTCACGGGGCCTGTGGAGCAGAGCGCCCATGTAGGTCCTTGTGGAGAAATAACAAAAGCCCGAGAGGCAGGAGCGGCCGTGGTGGGGAAGGAATTTTTCCTGCCCGGGGGCACCGGGGTGCCCACCTCTCGCATCCGCCCCGTGGCCTGCTCTGTGCGTGGGCGCAGGAGGTCTGCACGTGGCACTCGAGCACGCAGGCAGATGTGGCCTCTCCGGGCTGTGCCGTGATGCCAGGAGGGTCCTGGCAGCGAGTCTCAGAGGCCATGTGAAAACATGAAAAATGTGAGGCAACCTAGGAATGCTCCGCTCCCAGCGCCAGACGCAGACGTGTGGGGAGGCCAGCAAGTCTGTGTTCTTTCAAACTAATATTTGGACAGAAGTATTCCCCTACGTACTTCGTTATTGTTGTTGGTGTGGGGAGAAACTGGTTTTCCATGAAAAATTATGGAGCATATTCTCTCTCTCTCCCTCTGTCTCTCTGTCTCTCTGTCTCTCTGTCTCTCTGTCTCTCTCTCTCTCTCTTTCTGGCTTTCTGTCTTTCTTGTTTCTCTTTGTCTCTTCTCAGCCTTTACTAAAAACAATGCACATTCCTGGGAAGCTCTCCAAGCCGATTTTTCTGCCGCATCTTTCCACTTCCTGTGAGTTGTTCCCTCCACCTCTACGCGGGCAAACCACTGCTTATTTTTCACCACCGACGTCAATTCTCTGACCTTTCTCTAAGCGCCCCCAACGTGGATTACTTTCTTCCTTGAGGCATCACTGTGTCCCCTATTCCTCAGCTGGAGCTCCATGCTGAGGTTATTTCTCTCTACTTCTTCTCCTTTTCCTTCTATCTGATCCTAAGCTTCTTTTTGAAAGTTACCCTCAGCAACTGAGCGTTATCCCTGGCCCATGACATTGATTGAGTGAATAAAAACGACAGCCAAGGACCCTTTCTGAAATCTGCTGAGGTTGGTACAGCCTCGTCCAACCTCCACGTGTGATTCGTCATGTGAAATGTAAGGTGTGTTTCATAGAAGAGGAAAACATTTTCGTTTATGTGTATACCCTGCCCTAAAGAACAGGTCTAAGCAGAGGTTTGTAGAAAACTTAAAGTGTTGGGAAGGAGGCAAAAGATTCTGAAGTTGATTATATTTTTTTTTAATGTAATCCCAATTCTTTAGGATTCTCAAGAGGAAAAATACACTTACTAGTCTCCTCTCCTCCCGGCCACCTTCAGAATCACTTCTGCAAGGACCAGGACGGCCGAGGCGAGTGTGCGGCTAACGTCATTCTCGTTCTGTAGTGGAGGCGTGGGAACAGGGACAAGGAGTCCTCGTTCAGATTTTAGTGCAGGACAGAACCTTCTGGAAGAATCGGAGCAGCAGGAGCTCTCACAGATAAGGGCTTCAAGGAACACAGAGAAGAGTGCATCTCGAGAGTGCCAGGAATTTACAAAACTAGAATTAACCTGTAAGTTTAATGACTGACTACTCATAGAATGATAGCATATGAGACAGTACGAGAGCTGGAAGGGCCTGTCCCAAACATTTGAAACAGATCTCTAGCACATCGACTCTTGTGAATTGCTGACTGACTGACATTGTTGATGGGCCACCACGATCCCCCGACCTCACTTACCTGGCACTGTTGGCACGGGTGCCTCAGTGACTTCCTGCTTTAACGGAGGGAGCCGTAGAGTGATGCGCCAGCTTACTCTGCCCGAGCCAGGAGGGCAGGGACAAAAGGTAAAAATAATGGAGGTGAAAGGACAGTCCCTCCCCGTTGCCAAAGTCATTTATCAACACGCGATTTATGCTTTGTTTCATTCCAAAAATTATTTGAGGTTGTGTCTGAAACTATATACCCAATGCTACATGATAATTGAAGAAAGCAAATGAAAGAAAAAAAAATAAGGAAAATAAAACCGGAGTCAAAATTAATACTCAAAATATTTGAAATACGTTGCCTGAAGTGGGTTCCAGTTTTGGCCCTGAGCTCCCTGGTGACCAAACGAAATGAAACAGAATTGATTACAAGGTTTAAAGTGTCTAAAAATGGAAACGAACTATTTTGATTTTCAGAGGTGGATAGCTCTTCCTGATACTGAGAGCTGAGAGAAACATCTCCTGTGATTTCCCATGGAGATCAACATCCTCAACAATATTTCTGCGGTAAATAAAACTGCAAATTTAGAATGACTTCCTCTCGTGACCTCTCTCTGTACGGGAGTCCCAGGCACAGTGCCAAAGCATAGTTCATATATGAGGAACTCAAACAATTCAGTCTGAAGCATTTTTTTTTTCTCTAACTCTTTTAGAGTCAAGAGGAAGAAGTGGACTTCATAGTTTTATGGCAATCTTCCTTGAATGATATTCCTTAAAACGAAGATTTTTATTAAAAAAAAAGAAATATTCCACAGGGAACTTCATGGCATATTGTCTATTTAGACTCCCATCTCCAAATTACTAAGAGAAGCTTCCTACATGTATTTTGAGAACAAACCGAGAGAAAGGTAGATTTGACATCTCCCTATGGAATTTTGTGAGTAATGAGGGGTCTCACCCGGCATGTGGCTGCCCAGGTGGAGGCCGGTGGTCCCGCCTTCACACAGGGGTAGGTAGAGGATGTAGCCTTAGGCAGGGCTAAAATCTCCACACAAAGCAGTTAATTGTTTAACTTGAGTACATGGATAGATAATCTGGGCCTAGAGGTATTATGTGGGTATCATACATGCCCACAAAATTTTTAGCCTGAAAAATATTACGATTAGGTGATAGTAATCACCTAAAAGTCCATTAAAAAAAAAAAAAAACCCTCAAAGACATAGTCTAATTTAAAGGACTAATGTAAAATGCTATTTAATACAAACTAATCAAAATTTATGGAGTCTCCGAACTCAGAATGATAGTTAGGATTCTGGAATGATTGATGCTCGTTTGGTGTTTCTGGTTGTAGGAACGATTGTCTAGTTTATGACACCAAACAGTGTCATCAGTTTCCACTGTGGGTGAATACTGTGGCAAACCTATGCTGCCATTGAAAAATAAAAACCTTTTAAAAGAAAAATCGTTTTTGACCTGCTGCCAAAGCAACCAGGACGTAAGGGACTAAGATCCCAGAGAAAAAGAAGCAACACAGAGGAAGCTGGCTTCCGCGTGCGCCTTTCCCTTGGCATTTTCTGATTCTTGGTCCGGAGCAAGAGATGAGAATCCAGGCGGAGAGGTACAGGTAAGAGGCAGACGTTTCAATAACTAAAAATATTAGCTCTTGGAGGCAGATATAAATGTAGAGAGATAACTAAGTGAAGACAAAGTGAAACAGAGGCTTATAAAAGTCGTTGATTATAGATCAGTGATCAGCCACTGCGCTGCCATGTGTGCCTGGCTAGGATCTGGGGAGTCAGTCTTCTCTTCCCACAGGATCTCTTCACTGTCCCCACCCACTGCTGATGGGCGACACCCCAGGAATTGCACTGGGAGGCACTCGGTACCTGGATCGAGGGTAGGTAAGAGGCCAAGTCACCCGCCTAATGCACTGTGGTCTGTCAGCCCAGGGTGGGGAGCCCACCCTGCAGTGTGTGCCCTGTCCCAAGACAGGGTGAGGCCCGTTAGCTTTGCTCCCACCCTTCTGGTGCCAATGGACAGCAGCAGCCCTGTACAGGGACAGGAAGGGGAGGCTGGGCGTGGCCTGAGGTGCCAGAAAGTAGAAGAGTCGCCGGCTATCAGCGCATCCAGGGGAGGTGGGTGGTGACGAGCCCTCCTGTGGGCCGAGGCTCCAAGCCATCGGCACCTGCTCCATCGTCTTATTAGACTTCATCTGTAAAAACACAAATTCAAAGATAAAATGAAGAATCTCAAGGACACAATCACAGAACATTGAACCCCGAGCACAGGGCGCTGGGAGCGTGGGCCTCTGGGAGACGGCACCAGCCGCGTGCTGGTGACGCTGGCCCCACTGGGAGCGTGACAAAGGTCATCAAGCCCAGCCACCCGCTGTTGGCTGGGGCCTCGTCTTGTGCCAGGTCCTGCCTGCTTCGGCCTTTGATTCTCGATGCATTATGCTTCGTCTTCAACACAGCATTCTTTTTCTTTCTAGAAATTAGCTTTAACTATTCCCCATGTCTGAAATCTTCCACAGAAAAAGCGGAATGAATGTTCTGTTAATGCTCAGGGATAGCGAATCGATATTCTTAATTGCAACAAACAAACAAAACATTTTCATTGATTTTCGCTGGCTTGGGTTAAATTTTGTCTTTATGATTTCTCTGTCCGTTCTTTAATTTGATCATCAAAGGCACCATTTAATTCTCCAGGGGACCTCTTCTGATATTCTAGTTTTCATGGTTTATTTTGAGTGGAAAATTAGAATCTCATTCTGATTTGCAAGTCTGGATCTGATGAATGAGAATATTGTAGGTTAAAGTTGGAAAAAATACATTTTAAGCTCCTCAAAAAAGGTGAACTTGTGTTTTTTTTTGGTTGGTTGTTTTGTTTTATTTTTAAGATTTCTGATAAACAGTGGAGCCCAAAGCCAAACAATCCTACTAAAAACACTTGGAGCTAAGACTGGCTAATTCTTGTAAAGCCCCTCTTCTAGAAATTTATATGGTATTCTTACTTGGGCAAGCCAAACAGGATCTGGAAATGACTATACCCTCTCAAGACAACAGCAGACAAAGAAAAACATCATCTTAGCATGTGACCAATACCTCTTAAAGTACAGTCTGACTCATCTTTCCAACCTCAGGCCCCATATTCCTGCTGTAGATCTGATATCTAAATACGTGTTAAAGCTCAGGGGATTTGAGCTTGGTTAGAGTTGAGCCTTGCTTGCAACGCGCAATCTCTAATTGTTGTCCTCTCTCTGAGACATTTCTGGCTCATTTAACAGAACTGGGTTGGAAGTACCGGCGAAGAATTGAGCAGCTTCGGCAATGTAATGGGAAAAGGAGCCTTTACAGAGGGAATGGACGCCTTGGGGGCCAGCAGGACTGGACACGAAGCAGGGACAATGGAAGCACAGTTTTCTGCATGTGCAGCCTGGTCTAGAAGTGGTTTTCGAACGCTCCAAATCTCTGCTTGCCAAGAACCTCCAAAAAATCCTGTTTTGCCAGTACGATGCAGGGGATGAGTGACGAGCTGATTGAAGTGACATGGTGACGGGGAAAAGGGAGGTGTTCAATGGTTGGCTCGTGTGCCCTGATTCAGTGCCATGCTGGAGAAGGCTTTGTCCTGGCTTAAAAGAGACCATCGTTCAATATACTGGTAACTTGAAAATAGCCATTCCAATTGTATACACTACAAATCTCTCCTCTCCCCCACCCCAAAATAAACCAGTTTACTGTCTGATTTTAGGCTTATACTACTCTCTAGAAATATTCTCTGGCTCCCTCTGATTGTCTATGATGCTTCCTCTGACCCTTATCTACAACCATCATTCATTATTTCTGTTCCTGCCTCAGTTCCTGGCCATGTGGTCCATACCACATAGCATATAGTAAGTAGATGCTGAACAAATGTCCCTTGTATCAATGGACCCATAAAATGAACACATTTTTTTTCAGGCTCATATTAAAACTAAGAAAAGATAGATCTTTACCAGCACCATGTTCTTTATTCCTTTGTTCATTCACATAACTCTTAGTGAATAACTATTATGTAGCAACGTACCAGGCCCCTGAGGATTTACCAAATAGTGAGGTGTGCTCCTTTTCTTCAAGAAACTCAGTTTTCTGGGGAAGACATATTTAAATAACTATACTACTTATATCTATATATGAATAATAAAATATAAATATAGCAGTATTCAATTTTCAGAATGAGTGTCTTGGAGTACGAGTGTTTTTGCAATGAGTATGTTCAGAATCATTTGTAATAACATAAAGTTTGAAACATTATAAATATGTATTACTATAGAACTAGTTAAATAAATTATGAAATACCAATAAAATGGAATAATATGCAGCCATGGGAATTAGATAGAGTTATATATGCTGATATGACGAGAATCTCAAAGATATATTTTTCAAAGGAAAGAAAAGCGCAATAAAGAGTTACATGTGTATAATAATCCTTTTTTATTAAAAGGACATATTTTTTGTGTGTGTATAGAAGAATGCTATTGCATGCATACAAAAAAGTTTTAAAGAAAACACAGGTGGTTACTTTTCAAAAACACTGGAGAGGTAGCATTTTTACTTTTTGCTTTTTATATTTATATGTTTCAATTCTATACTATAAATTTCAGCGGAGGCTATAGGACATTTTTGCTTTCTTTTTCATACTTTTCTACAATAGATAACTCCAAAACATGCTTTGGAAAAGAGTGAGGTCACTATTCGTATGTGTTTAAATTTATATAACCCTATGGTCATATTCATCAGAAATTTAACAGTAAAAGTGCTCACCTTTTGTTTCAGTATTTTCACTCCCAGGGGTGTATCCTAGCACTATCCCCAAATAAGCTCAGGAGGGCTTCCGTAAAAGGATGTTTGATGCATCGTCACCTCTTATAATGAAGGCCTGGGGTAAGGCACCTGCCGACAGGAATGGCGTTCGGCTCAGCAACAGTGTATCTGGCAGTGGTTACAAATAATGAGAGACATAAAGACTTGAAAATGCTCATGATTGCCAGGCGCAATATTACGAAAATATATTCACATAAACGATGAAGTCACGTCCAATGAGGGGATTTGGTCTCGAAGCACATTTCTAAGGTGAAGGTCAACTGCAGTCAAACCTGCACCTGTGAGCATTAGAGGCACACTCAGCTCTGCGTGGTGTTTGTCCCCCACAGGACACCTAGCCCTTCTAAGGGACCATGGAGTCACAGCGTGCATCCCAGACTATGTGCTCATTGAGAATGGTGGCCCGAACTTCCCCGTGCACATCGCTTTCTCTTTGTATGTTTCTGTCTGTTTTTATATAACTTTTACGTGTGTATTAGTTGGTTTGGTAAGTCAGAATGTAACTCCCATACGTAAAAGTTTATATGTAGAAAAAAGATCTGAAGGGCTCAATACCAAAGCATGAACAGTTTATTTCTAAAGAACTTGAGAAATTGAGATCAAAGAGAGAATGTAATATTTTTTTTCCTTGTGCCATTGAAATTGTTTGATTTTTTGAGTAAAAATCGGTATGGCTAACACAAATTCGAGGATGCACGGAGGGGCGTGAGGCAAGGATTTGATTCTGCAGAGAGTGAGAATCACACGGACAGTTTTAACCTGCAGGGTGAAGTGATTCGACTTACATCTCGGGGAAGGTAACACATAGGATTGAGAACGAGAGGTGGCGCTGGCGAGAGGTGGGCTGAGTTTGATGGACTCGGCCTGCTTTGGTCTTTATGTAGCAGAAGTGTTCTTCTGTCGAGTTTTGGGTAGACAGACTTGTGCTGGGAGGCCCACGGCGTGCCTCCCAAGCCCTTACGGGACTGTAAAGTCAGACGGACAGTCCGACACTCTGTGACATCTCCAGTGACATCTTCATCTTATATCCTGGCATCCACCAAGTGTTTAAGGGTGTCTGGGGAAGCGGGAAATTCATTCTGTTTCTGAGTCATATGGGCGGACCAAATAGTGGTGAGAGTAGAAAGCTCCTAGCCGAGGTTGGCCTTGCTGGCAAAACAGGTGGCTATTCCCTGTCCCCTGGGTAGTGGAGGCTGTCAGAGTGTAGCTCAGAAGCTGACATTTGAAGGTGGTTTGGGTTGTACTCAGTGGCACTGGCTTCCAGCCAACTGATTGGGTCCCTCTGAGTTACGATATTTTCGATTTCTCTACCCAGGGACATTCCTGGGGGCCCTGACCTCCTCTATGGCAGGTTCAGATGGAATTGACTGCGTGATTGCAAGCCGGGTGAGGGCCCAACAGGGGCCAAACCACTGGATTATGAGGCTCATGTGGGGTGAGGTGACCCAGAAACACTGCAGCAGAAGGAGAGGCAAGCCAGGAGGGGAGGCAGCACTCGTGTATTTGCCTGAGTCCAGAGCGGCACTTAGTCTTGTCGGCGAGCACTGCATGCCACCCGGGAACGTGGTACCAGCACGGGCCGAGCCCTCTCCAGACCCTGACAAGCCTCTGAGGGCAGATCCCTGCCTGTCCTTTGCTCAGCTGAGATAGTGCCAGTCTGTAAGCCAGGCCCGTGTCGACGTCATTAGCAGAGGTGGTTTCTTTAATTATACACCCAGCTTGTTCATAAGACAGGTCTTCCCAGGAAGCATGGGTCACGGCCAGTTCCAGGATCTGTCACATCATAGAAGATAATGGACTACCTCCTCCTCTTTGTCCAACTCAGATCCGGGGACAGTCGTACTGGCCTCATCTCTTTTTACTTTCGAGGTAACTTTCTTTTGGACATTGTATTACCCTCTCGGCCCATTGATCTTGATGGATACCACCCTAAATAGATCTTTCTAACTCACTCATTCATTCATCACACATCTTTTTGACAAGTACTGTATGTATTGAGCGCTAATGTGGATTAAGAACCATGCAAGGCATTAAGAATACAATTACTGGCAAAGAAAGTCTTGGTCTTTGCCTTAAGGTGGCTTAAAGCCTGGAGGACATCGAGTTATTAAACAAAGGGTGATGATATGAACACAAAGCCAAAACGGTGACCTCTGGGGTAGAAAAGTCAGGCTTCTGGCCAAGTTGATTTATTTCCTACAAGAATGTGAAGCAACATCCCCAAAGTCACTCCAAAAAACAGCAACGCCCACCCCCACAGAAATAAAGGAGTCGTGTGACACCACGCCACAGTCCTGGTTCAACGGGGCTTCCTCGGCCACTCCCACATCTCGGGGTGACTCAAGCGGTTCGGAAGGACAAAAGGAATGAAAAGGAAACAAACAGATGCACCCCGCTGCAGTTACTGACACGTTGCTCAGTACTGACATAACATCACCAAAGGGGCACAGTCCCTTCCTGACGCCTGACTCCATGCAGCCAAAACGTCACCCGTTTTCCGCTGTTCAGGGCACCTTCTTCCCTTGCAGTGGACTGTTCCGTAGCCAGCCCGTGACAGCCTGTTTCTAACCACTCTTCCAGTCTTTCCAGGTCCTCCAAGGTTTCGATGGGTAGTTCTTTCTTTCCTTTTCCCAATGAGATCTGCTTTAAGTCATCTGCTCAGTTATCTAGTCACCACATTGAAGGAATTTTGAGAGGTAAACATAATGGCCAGGTGACAATATCTGCTTCCTGGAATTCCCAGGAATTCCCTGGAATTTCCAGCCACAAGCTAGGGTGCTAGTTGACCTTTCTGGATGGAGAGTCTGACTAACAAGCTTCCTTCTCAGGAACCAGGAGCGCCTGTTGTCTGGCACCGGTTATAGCAGCCATGGGGGACTCTACCCCATGGCGATGTGTCGCAAACCTCTCTTCAGAATTTCCCCAGCTGAGAAGAGATTCATGAATCAGAATGCTGGGAACTGCACAGGCATCTTGGTTTTCAGAGACACTCGTCTGACTCACAAATCATAAAAATAAATAAATACTATCTATGTCGAAAGAAGTACAGGGGTGTGTAGGTGTGGGGAGACCGAAATGGATACAAACACACATCAGGTAACTAACTCCCTGCTCCCCAATGAGACCCATAAAAACGATGGCTCCCAGGACAAATGGATCAGGGGAATGCCAGCTGGTTTGGACTGTGTAATGCATTTTGTCAGTTATTAGACCCCGTACGAGTCATAATGCAGTGGACTCACAAATTAAGTAGAGTTGATTGGTAATAAAATAACAGATTTAGCAAGAGAGGGGAGTGTTCAAATGTTGCTAAGAAACCAACCAACCAACATGTAGGAGTCATTAAAACAATGTCAAAATAATGGAACTTCTTGGTGTTGAAAACAGGAAGAGACAATCTGACTGTGTTTATTTAAAATACATATATTTCATACCTAAATTGTGCATTTATTGTTTCACATCCATCATTCCTTGTGAGCATCATGACAATCCCTTTTTTTTTACATGTTGATATGAGTTTATTTCTCATTTCTGATTATGAACAAAACATGTTTATTGTGAATAATTCAAGGAGATAGAAGGAGAGATATATAAAGTTGAAAACAAAATTCATGGATGAGATCACGGTTAAGAATTTTGTCAACATCCCCAAAGACATTTCTGTGTGTATGTATGTACACACACACACACACACACACACACACACACACACACACACAGAGTAGATATCAGTATAATAATGTTGCATTTGCTACACGGTTAAGACATCCCATTGTGTGCATAGTCAATCTTCTTCCTACTCCCTGGAAAGGAAATGATGTTCCCTTAGCATTCTCTCCTCTCCCCGCCTTATTATTCAGATTATGGAAATCACTGCAGAGAGAACCAAAGGAAGAGAGAGGAGGGACAAAAAAGGGAAGAGGTTGATCGACTTGGGGGTGAAGTTTGTGGTTGAGACTGGGAAACGGTGTGAGGAGAGCAAGGCTTCAGGAGCTATTACAGCGTGAGTCAGAGCACGAGATGAAGCAGTGGGTACGGAAAGTGCTTTAAGACGCGGTTCTTTGGATGAGTAATTATACGTTCCTTCGTGTTTCCTGAAAGTCGAGAGCAAAAGCTGAAATTAATTTGTAATACCTTCTGGAAGCTGGGCTGTTCCTGTGAATGTGATGCGGCTGACACTGGATCTTAGCAGGATCTGGGGCTTATTTGATTTCCACACAAATGGCATTATGTCAACGATGCTGTTCTGTAATTTCTTTTCTTTAAAACATATGCCGTAGAGCTTCTGCTCGAATCAACAAATATAAATAAGTGCCCATGAGTCTTTTTAATAGATGCTGAGACTCTCTTGCATGAATATATCATATTTTTTAAAAACCTAGTCCTATGTTGTGATGAATATCTTTATATGTATTTTTTTCACATGTATGTGACCATCTCATTGGAATAGATTATTTAACAGATATAAAATTCTATGTATAAAATAATGGTATACACATTTAAAATTTTATTACATGATACCAACAAAATCGTCCTAATTCATATCCCCACCACCGAGTATGAAAGTTCCACAGCCACACAATCTCATTCTTATCATTTCTTATCAGTCGGTGAGGATTACGACAACCCTGACCACATCTCTAGAGTGTACAAACTAGAAGGTGGAGCACAGAGAGTGTGAGGTGTTAGAGTCAGGTAGTCCTCGTCTGTTGAACCCTTTCGTGGGGACCTGTGCTTGGAAGAGACAAATGATGATCATGTCTGTTAAGGCCACACAGAAGCTAATATGGCCCAGAGGGAAGAGGAAGATACTTAAAACTGGCACATGAAACTATTTCCACATCAAATCATCTGTATAACGGGGGCACACACACCGCGGTGGCGAGATGACGTATGTAAAAGTATTTTGTCAATCACTAGCGCTAGAGGTACCATTTGGGAAAACAATTACCCCCTCCGTTTGGCGGGTGAGGACTGTATGTGTTTAGCTAATACAAGGGAATTATAAACACTGTGGTTTGACCTTGCATAAGTGTCATTTTTATCTTTTGCAAACTGATAGCTCGATTTCCAGTAAATGAAGCATTTATGATAAAAAGTGCTGACAGTGTCTGTGCCAATCTGGGCTGCTTTTCCTTGTGATACCCTGACGAGGCAAAGCCAGAACATCTGATTCTGGTAGCAAATGTGCTCGGGACAGTATCTTCCTCTGTAAATCCAAGTTCCCAGGTTGCTTCTGACCTTGGCCTAGGAGGCCTGTTGATCGTATGCTTATTTATGCTCACTTTGTCTCTAGAAAAGCAGGTGCAGACAGCCCTCCCCGAGTTTATTTTGCCAGCTCAGGGCCTGCTGGACCCTTGAGGATTTCAGACACTAGAACATCTGTGTTTAACCTTATCCCTTAGTCTCCGCCTGGTGAACCCATGGGAATTGGCAGTATTTCCGAATATACAGTGAAACTGAGTTACACATGGAGAAGGCATGTGGGTTAACATAAACTGTCACCAGAAAGAAGCCATCCCCTTCCTTTTTCTTTTTCTGCAAGAAAAACAAGGAACTGACTTTCATCTTCTTCTTAGGTGAGATTTGTTTTTCTAATCATTTTCGAAGCACTTGGCCCAGAATTTCTGATCAGCTGTAAGAAGGAAACGGGCCCAGTAACCACGCTGAGTAATAAAGATCCAAATCTAATTTCTGCAGTTCTGCCCTCGCTGTTCTTATTTTGAGCTAGAATAGTGCAGAAAGAGTGGATTGAGGACCACGCAAGTGGAGCATGTCCTGTGTTGCCTGGTTACTGAGACCCGCTAGAGATTACATTGTTAAGACGTCTATATGCACAGAAAAGCAAATGAACAAAACTCCTCGCTCTCTAGTAATTCCTCTGTGCAGACAGGGCGTCCTCTAAGGTAGGGAAACTAGGTGAGAGGAGAAAATGGTTTCTGTTAGCTGAGGATGATGAATAGCGATGGTTTTCAATTCTGTCTTCCCGGAGAGGTGGTCTCCATCTGACAGACACAGTCCGTGGGGAGTGGACACATTCCATATAATGAGTTTCATATTGATCTAATGCCAAGGACCCTTCGGTGATTACATACAGGCCTGCTTTTCTTCAAAAGGTGCCTTGTGCAATCTGCAAAGTAAGAGAAGAGGGCCTTCTAATTCACTTGTCCTGAAAGAAGTAAAACAGAAGCAGACTTTCCAGCGTCCCTAAGGAGGGCACTGTAGGATTTGTGCTTGAAATGGGTCTGAAGCCTGAGAGGGACTTGTAGATCAGAAATACAGACAGGCTGATTCTCTCCCATAAGAGAATCTAAAAGTTTCTGAGTGTCAAATGTTCTGCCTTCAGCTCAGCATCATACCGGTCCCTTTCTGTATGACGGGAGAGAAATTCTGCCTCACAAGAGAGAAATCCAGAATGACGTTTTCCTGAATCTCTTTTGCAGTAGAATTCTGGGTTAAATCTGCCAATGAAAGGAACTTAGGTGAGATTTGGAAGGCCGACGAGAAGAAGGTATTCTTCTTCTGCGACAGCCTCCAAATGCATAGTCACTTTTTCCTCCCTGAATGATCCCGAGTGACACAAAGGTATAGGCACCAAGACCCAGTCCTTTGGTCATCCAGGTGAATAAATCTGAATTTTGATTAGCCTCAAATTACAGACCACTCTATGGCTTACAGACATAAAAAATACATATGGCATGATTTCGTTTTTATAATATTCAAAAGCAAACTCGTTGGTGATGTCAGGGGTCAGACGGTGGTCGTGTTTGGGGAAGACAGAGGCAGCAGTGATTAGACACGACAGGAGGTGGGCTTTGGTTGCTCGTAATGTTTAAGTCTTCATCCAGGCGGTGCTTAAATGGTTGAGATTTTTTTGGTGATCATTCCTTAAGCAAGATAATCATAATTTATGTACTTTTCTTTACAGAAGTTAAAGAATATCGTTCTTTAGTATCAATCCTAAAATGACAATTTGAATCGTTGAATCCTATCTTACTCTTTGACAGATGATACAGCAAGAGACCCAATAACTTGTTCAAGTTTAGTCTGTAAGCCCAGTTTTCTATCCCTTTATAATCTGATTTAATGTGAGAATTTCAAAAATCAGGTTTCCTAGTTATCTTTTTCCCCATTTTTCCCCTGGTTATAAGAATAAAAATCTACTTTACATGAAAATAGGTAAGAGGAATTATTTCAAGCTAATTTGTCATCTCAGGCATTAGTGAAGAAATAGACTCTATATTTAAAGGTCTACATGTAACATTGGTAGAAAATGTGCCCACCTGGCCCAGGTATTTAAAATTTAGGAATAGGAAAGAGAGAAGCCACTTCCATAATAGGCCACTGTGAATTGGATGTGGCTCTAAATCAAGCAAAAAACACACATTGTAAAATATCCCCAAGAAAGGTAAAATGGGGTAACTAGACTTACTGTGGTTATCATTTTGTAATGTGTATGATGGTTGAATCACTATGTTATACTCCTGAAATTAATATCATATTATCTGTTAATTATAGTTCAGTAAAAAATACTGGAAAACAACACATCAATGAAAAAAGAAGAATGCTAAAATTCATACTGCTTGAAAACTCACATTGATTTTGACCATTTGTCCATTTCCCACATCTTCTGCTACCATTGAGCCACCTAGACTGTCATCTCTCACGGACCAGAATTCCTAAGGCCTCATGGGCCCATCTGCTCAGCGTGACTTTCCCCGCTGTCTTTGCCCTGATAATATGGGCTGATCTGTAGGTGCCCACCAAGCCAGCCCTGGATGGTAGAGTCTCACGGAAGGAGAGCTACTTCCTGGACAGCTGTAGACTTTATAAACAAAGGACAAGAGGTTCTTTCTGCAGACCTCCCCACCACCTCCCTCCTCGTTATACATCTTAATATATTCTAGAACGTTCTAGGTCTGCTACATTACACATATTGTTTTGAACTCTCTTAACCCATAACTTTCATAAATCGGCGATAGTGTATGCCCTTGAGCTCCTCGGCTTTTCCAAACTTCCATCCAGCATAATCCAGAAAAGACGACTTTTCACGATCTATTTATTCAACATGTTTATTGACCTGTGTGTTTGGCAGCGGGCGAGGTACTGAGGTCACATGATGAATAAGATGAAGTTTCTGCTCCTAAGAAGCTTACAATTGGTGGCAGAAAAGCCATACGAAATAATACTTTAGTAACAGGAATAAATTTAGGTGCTGGTTAAAGCATGTAATTTAAGTCCTAACTACGAGTTTTAAATTCTTGTTTTCTTGGCAGTTATTTACTGGTGAACTTCCAACATGAGGGTCACCGCTGTTTCAGATAAAAAGGCTTTTGAAAGAATTTATCCTGCTGGACTCCATTTAAATGTACTAAACTTGGGCTTAGTTTGGGAGCATCCTAAGTTCAGATGATGGGAAGAATATACATAGAGAAGAACAGGTGGGGACTCATGCTGGAAATTGATACTGACTAGAAGTCCAAGAGCAGAGAATCGTATGACAAGAAGCGCCTCTAATGGTGATTTTGAAACTAAGTTTGAAAAGGTTCTAAGGGACATACTGATGTTGTGTTAATGAGAGGTCAAAATGTCAAGCAAGTTTAATTGTCACCTGTCCATCATCAGACAATACTTCAGGGCTGACAGCTTAGAACATGCAAAGTTAAGGGTAAATTCTCTGAGTTTTTATGTCTTCCCAGAGAAGAGACATTCTATTCTGGATCAAGAGATACCCACTTGCAGTTATTTCTGATTTGTCACCAGGGAGATAAATTATCTGCCAAATGTGATCAGAGACTTGAGCCAGAAAAGATTATTAGTCACTCAAGATATTTTTCACCTGATTTTTATCACCCATGGGTTTAAAAGAAAAAGAAATTGGTTTTATAAAATCTGCTTCAGCCCAGATAAAAATATCTGCTGGCGAATAACCAAAAGACCGGGACTCACAGGTGACGTGACTGGCTGAAGTGATGGGAGTGGAGGCAACTGGGTGGCAGGGGAGGGTGCTCACCTGGAGTAAGGGACAGCCTCTGCCTAGCTGTGACTACTCACTGCACACAGGAGTGCGGGCCTACTGGGTTCAAGGGAACCTCCTATCAAGAGGGGCTGCAAATATGCATATTTCTTTGCTTTTTCATAATTGTTAATTGTCGTCGATTAATTCAAAAATGAGAAAAAGATAAAAGGGAAAGATTTGTGTTTCCAGTTAGACTCTACAAGCATCTGAAAGCTCTTTGCTCCCATAGTAACAATGACAACAACAACAACAACAACAAACACACAAAATTTAAATCTTACTTTTCTGTGAAACTAGCCAACAGCAGTGGACACAAGGAAGCCTGAATGAACACACCTGATTCAATAATTCTCCCTCCAAACCCAAAGAATGGGGTGGTAGACAGAGAAGAAATCATGTAAAACCCCTTGTTCCTGTGGGTTAGATTTCAGCGTCCTGAGTTGAATCTGAAGACGAACCAACAACACCTAGGACTGCAGCCAAACTTTCTCCTACCTCAAATATAGACAAGATCAAAAAGGCAGTGGAGGGGAAGGCTGAGCTGTGTGCTCAATGTCAGTTGTTACCAGAGAAAAGGCAGCGAATGTGTTCACGTTTCTAAAGAAACGCACAGGAATCTTTGCACTGACAATAACAGGGCGCCTAGGGGTCAAGTGGTGGACTTTGCTTCCACTAGTTAACAGCTGGGTAGGGCAGATGGCATTTTCTTGCGATGGTCTCTTTAATAAATGGCAAGTCTTTCCCTCCTCGGCAGTCAACACCGGGGATTAGTTTTCTACCTTGCATGGATCTGGGGTCAAAATAAGTCTGAAGTCCCCTTCCACAAAGATGTGTTTCCCATACATCCATCCTTTCAGCAAACCGCTGAGACTTAAATTGCACCTTCACGTTACTCTTCCATCTTCCAAACAGTATGGCTGGAAGATTTTTGTGGGAATGAACATCTGAAACCGGGGGGGCGTAGGAAGGGGAGGCAATTTCACAGCGTCTAGTGGATAGAAATTGGCATGTTAACCCGCATTCGCAGTGTTTCTTCTTATTCACCGAGGTGAAACTAGATGGAAGTGTTATTTCTCTAAATATTTCTCCTGACCACTTCCACGTGCTCATCGTTTATACCTCTTGTGCTGAAGGTCTGAACCCAGAGAACAGAGTTCATTTCTGTGCTGCTGACCAAAAGAGGCATCGCGTGCTGACTGCCATAGCTACTCTCATCTAAGGCGACAGGACACATTCCCCCTCCCCTTTTTTTTTCTGCTGAAGAAATCAGATAAAATAAGAGAACTATGTAAAACAAACTTTTCCTACGCCGATATCGTGAGCACATCTACAAACGTGAACTGAGCTGAGGGAGCATCCTCCAGGTTACAGGGGAGGCCTGGGGCACCCCTTCTTTCCAGGGGCAAGTGAATGCATGGGGACCCGGGGCAGTGGCTTGCGGATTGCCATGCGAGCCTGGCTGGTGTGCGAGGCTGCAGGGAAGTGCTGTTACAGGTGCTGAAGTTTAGCTCTGTGAACTAAAGGCTGACGGATGGCAATGAATCTCCAAGTCCATCAACCCCGCCCGTCAGAAGCCTGCCAATGCGGCTTCAAGCAGAAGACGAGTCAGGCTGACTCAACAAAAAGCTCCGTGTCACCCAGCGGAAAGGCTGCTGGAGGGAGCGGGGGAAGGGCTGCTGGTTTTACCTGAGAAGAAGCCGTCTGACTTGTTAGGTCTGATTTCTGTGAACAGTCAGGGCCATGATTTTTAGTGTCATCTTAATTAACTAATGTGAAAAAAAAAAAGAGAGAGGCAGGAAGTGGCAGCAATTTATTTGCATCGCCAACTGATTATTAGTATTTTTTTTTCTTTCTAGGAATTCTTCTGACTCACAACACGTGTTCTATAACTATCTGTTTTCCCCTAAAGATGAATTTGGCTAGATTTATTCATTTCTGTTTCTCAAGAGGATGTTGAACGTTGAGGATGCTGAGTATCTGTGTGTGTGTGTGTGTGTGTGTGTGTGTGTCTGTGTGTGTGTGTGTCTGTGTGTGTGTGTGGTGGGTACTCGAGAGCACAGGGGTCATCTTTGGCGGATTTTCTTCTGCACGCAGGTAAGACTCATGTCTCTTCACTGAAAGGAACCCTCGAAGTTTCTCCTGCTTCCTGTTGGCGCCGCCGGGGGCCACGCTCCCCTGGCACCGCTTGCAGAAATCAGAGCTAAAACTCGCCTTACTCTGGGGCTTGGACGGGAAAGGGAACCTTTCTTAAGGTGCTCATGAGGAACTCGTGCAGACCGAAGCCCCTAAGGGGGAGCCCTGGGTGTCCTCCCCGGGTGGCACCATCCTCAGAAGGCACTTCGCTGATCCACTCGGTTTTGATTTCCTTTCTTAGAAAATGAACAGCGTAGTGCATCCTCCCTCTTTCTTTTTTTTTTTTTTTTTTAGGCAAGAACAAGTGAACATAATCATTTTCTGCTTTTCTACTTTCCAATTCCCCCTTTTTGCTTATTTCACACTCTCAAATAAGGGACAAGTATTCTCAGCCCTGTCTCCATTTCGTCCACAGGCTCAGCTAATACCCCAGGAGGCAGAGGCTCTGCAGAGGCGTAGTTGGGGGCGGCGGACGTGCGCATGGGGGACCGGGTTTACCCGGGTCTGCTCCAAGGATGTCGTCTGGAGGTGGGGGTGGGGGGAGGCGCCTGTTTGGGAAGTGACGTACACGTGGCTTATAACTGACTTCTCTAATCTCCTCCCTCACGCAGTCCCTTCATCTTTTAATTTTGGTCCTCAAGGACACTGGGCCCTCCCATTTCTTACACATGCGGGGACCGATGACCCCAGACCAGGGCGGACAGCGGAGGAGCTGGGTGGCGTCCACGCACGCGGCAAGCCTCGGGGTGTCCCCCAGCCCACACTCGCAGGACCCCTGCCGCCCGTCCCCGCCCGCAGGAAAACCTAGCGCGGTGTCCCGTGCAGAGCAAGGACTAAACAGCGCTTGTCCAGTCAACGAGGAAGCGGATGAAAAAGTGAATTAACTCGTTCACGCGGCCTCTGCTCTGCGGCTTTTGGTCCGGAGAACGCGCCCCGATGGCCGATGGCCGCGGGAACCAACAGGTGTGTGTTTACGCACTGGAGACGAGCGAGGGGACCGGGGGCAAAGCCCAGGTGCGACGCCCCGCGCTCCTTGGACCTCTGATAGCGATGCGGTTTAGAGGTGAGGCTCATGGACCCCAACCCTGAGAAAGGAGGCTCCCGGCATCGGGGCGCCCGGCTCCTCCAGCTCAGAAGCCCTTGACCGCAGGCCTGGTGGGGAAGCAGCAGCCTCAAAGGAGGAGAAATTCTAGTTCCACTCAGGATGTGGCGGCATGGCTTATGGAGGAGGCTGCTTTCAACAGCAGTGACGAAGAAGGGTCGTCGCTGTGTTTGGCTGGAGACCTGTGTGGGCTCGCCCCGGGGCGGGGACCTGTGCGCGGGCTGCAGAGCCCACCCTGCCGGGCGGAGTGGGTGTTATCCCCAGGGATGGGAATCCAAGTCTAGCAGCAGCTCCTAATGTTCCTAGTGCCTAGCGACGGCTTCTGCGGTCCCCGTCAGAAATAGATGAGTGATGTGACAATTAGCAACACATTGTTCTTTGGAGTTAGCAATAGGGAACTATTGTTTTTTATCATTCGAGTCAGAAGAGACATCTGAGAATCTATAACATGCTTCACTAAATGTAACAACAGAAGAGCAATTAGTCTTGAAAGGACATATTTGCTTATCCGCTCTCTGGAGAGACTGTGGAACAAGCTTATCTGTTTTGGACTTTAATCGTCTCCAATTTTTTTCAGGCTCACAGCAGCTCATCTCCTTATGCTTGTGTTATTCTGGGATTTTTTTCCTGCTCCGGGCATACCTTTCTCTCATGGAACCTGCCTTTTCCTTCCTTTAAATTTTAACATTTAAAACATGTCCTAAAACTTCCAGCCTCCTTGAAACCTTCTCAGAAAACCGCTCTCTAAATCTCTTCACTTCGATTGGCTCAGCCAGAGCTTGTTCCAAGTCACATAAGCCATATTTGCGACCTCTGTTTCTTATTTGCACACGCTCATGTCTGTCCAGACTTTGTATCTATACCAGGTGGACAAGGAAGATTTTCGATTTCGTCGTGACCCTGAGAACTGTGTTCTGCACTTGTGTGTGTGTGTGGGGGTGGGGGTGGGGGGAAGGGACGTTAACGAAGCCTAACGGAGCCACGAGATGGGGGGGGGGGGAGATTCAACTTGGCAGACAGGAAATGAGACATGAAGGTCTGAAAGGGGGCTGGACAAAAGGGCGCAGAATTCCCCAAATGGACTTTCTGCCATTTAAAGGTTCCTGAGCGAACAGTGGGGCCTCAGAGCACTAGCGTTACCATCTGACGGATTTATTTGGCCATTTCCTGCTTTGGGCTCCCAGTCCAGCCCCTGGAAGACATATGCCCTGCGGACTTCAAGTTCCAGTTAGAGGGGAATTACATCTTTAAAAAATAAATAAATAAAGTTTCCGGAAATATATAACTAAATAAAATCCAGTACTGAAGGCAGGAAGAAAGACCAGTCTCCTGACGCTTAGTCAAAATAGCTCCTACGGCATACGGGACACATTTTGTTCAGTTCTTTCGCTGATGACAGACGGGAGAAATGAGAAACAGTTGCGTTTGGGAGTTCATTATGGTCTCATTATGCCACATGCTATAATGCTCTAAATATGGCATTAGATGGACATCAGCTGGGACTAGGAGCTGAAAGGCAGCATGGAATAGATGAGGAAAACAAAAACGAAGCGTTTCTGAGTCAGTCCTTTAATCGGTCTCCTGGACAGAGGATGACCTTGTATAGTTAACACTCAGGGGCACGGTGTGAAAGGTGCGTTCTGTGTTCTCACGGACACCTGGGAATAATGTGACCCAGGTATAACCCCATCTGAGAGGGAAAACAGTGCTTTATGGCAGGTTGAATTGTACTTGTCTGGAATTTTGCCCCTGATTCCAGTTGTGAGATTTAATTAATTCTTACCCAGAAGCCAGTCACTTCCAGGTAAACGCCATAAAAGAGCAAAGAATTGTCTTCATGCGGTTTCATGTTAGATGAAGCCTGTTTTCATTTTATTGCTATTATCAATTGTTTAAAGAACTTTCCTGAATGATTTCATTGTACGTGTGCCTTGAGGCTTTCTAGAGCAATTTGGATAATACATTATCAAATAAACCACAGGGCTATTAAAGTGACTTTAAACAGCGTGAGTCCAATTTCCAAAGAAGTTTGTAATATTCATGTTTATTCATATTTCACTGCCTTATGTAACTATTCACACTCCATGTTTTGAGGATAAAATTTATAAGAATGTGTCCCTACCTACTCATCTCACCCCTTCCTTACCCCTTCTCTTCTGTCTTTCGATGAAGCAACTCTCTGGCTTCTAGCCAGAGCTCGCAGGGGAATTCAAGAACTAGGCCAAGCGATCTGGATGAAAACACCAGAATCCTTCCTTTGTGTGCATTTTTTTCAATAGGTCTAATTTCTTCCCCACCAAAGAATACCACGTGAACAAATAGAGTAGGTTTGTCCTCAGCGCGGCTGACAAAGTGTCAGTTCCAGGTTTGTTCTTGCTGCTCTTTAATTGCCTCTTTCTTACCTGGTTCTGTCCCCATGTTCCATGAAGTGTTAGAGGTTGGGCCGGAACCTCTGTTAGCTGCCACTGGGCAAGGTTACAAAGGGGACGAAGTGACTCATGGCTTCCCTGTGGACTTCTGCCTGTGGTTCTAACCCAACAAATATCCTAGGGAGACAGAGGAGCAGATTGGAAGTGATTTGCCTGAAAATGTAAACCTCTTTTGGACCAAATATACCGAAGCATTACATATGAAACGTGAAGCAAATAACATTTAAAATAAAGCCTACCTTTAGTCATTTCACAAATATATATTTCGTTTCCCTCTTTTCTAATTTATCTTGCTTTTTTGTCTCCCATATTATTTGTCATAGATGTATTTCAAATCAAGATCTGGATCACAATCCCTTCCTTATATCTAGACAAAAGGTTGGCTATGGAAGGACGCTTTTTCATAAAAACATAAAATAACTAGCCTGGGTATACTGGCAGAATAGAAAGAGGGCTGCAGTTAGAGTCAGACCAGCTTTGCTATCAACCAGTGAAAATGACTCAGCTACGCCATGTCTGTTTATTCAGTTGCAAAACAGGTATAATATGATACTTCAAATTTCCTTCTATTTCGCAGAGATTTAGTGAAGCTGAAAAGAAAGAAATATTGTAAAACTTAAAATGGTAAACACATACTACAAAATCGTAAAGTACAATACATGGAATAAAGAGCAGTATCATGCCTTGATCTTTTGTTTGTTTCTTCGTTTCTTCCATGACCCAAGCAAATAATAATAGCCAGTATTTATATTTCAGGTCTTTGTGCTGAGTGGTTTGCATGTATTCTTTACTTGTATAGTGAACGAGTACTATTACCATCCCCATTTTATAGATGAAGAAGTAAAAGCACAGAGAGGTAAAGTATGTTGCCTAGGGCCACACAGCCGGTAAAGGGGGCAAATTTCACCCCTCCCCCAAAGATAATGTCCCAGTCCCGAACCCTTGGTACCTGTGTAAATGACCTCATTCAGAAAAGGGTCTTCGCAGATGTAATTACATTGAGGGTCTTGAGGTAAGGTAATCCTGGATCAGAGTGGACAATGTGAGTGTCTTTACAAGGGATGGAGTGGACACACAGATGGGAGATGGCCATGTGAAGACAGAGGTACAGATAGGAGTGATGCTGCCACAAGCCTGGAGATGTGTGAGGCCACCAGAGGCTGAACGTGGCAGGGAAGCGTTCTTCTCTAGAGCCTTTGGCGGGAGCTGGGCCCTGCTGACACCTGGACTTAGGACTTAGAACTGTGACAAAGTATGTGTCTGTCGTGCTAAGCCACCCAGTTTGTGGTGATTGGTTATGGCGGTGATTGGTTATGGAGGGTCCAAACGGAGCAAGTCTGACCGTTTTGCTCTATTTTACTTTTTCTATTGAAATACAAGTCAATTCAGGAGAGAAGAGAATTAACCATGTGGATGCGGTATAATTGTCTAGGTGAAATGAAGTGGTTAATTGTGAGAGTGGGCTCTTACACAAGTTAAGATGTTAAAAATATTGTCACGCAGGTGGCTGTTGGAACTCTCAGCTTTTCAAAATGTCCAGTCCAGAAGTAGCCTGGCATAAATATCTTTAAAAATTAAAGAATTAAAAATCCCTTTTCGAAAGAGGAAATAGTATGTTAACATTCAGCAAAGACCAAATTACTAACAAGTAAACCCAATAAGAGCAGAACACAGAACGTCCTGCCTGGTGAGCTGCGTTTGGTGTCATTATTATTAATAACACTGACGATACTAGTTTTAGTTCAATATTATCTCATGTACTTAAAGAAAAAAATTTTTTTTAGAGATATTGGGTTCCTTTGGCCACACTAAAACTTCTCTGAACAATCTAGCATTTCCTAGCAATGGTTAATATATTTTCCTCATGTATAAATCTTTATTCTACCAGTGGTCCCCAACCTTTTTGTCACCAGGGACCAGTGCTCCTATGAGAATCTAATGCCTGATGATCTGAGGCGGAGCTGAGGCGGTGATGCTGGCGCTGGGGAGCGGCTGCAGATACAGATGGAGCTTTATTTGCCACTCACCTCCCGCTGTGCGGCCCGGTTCCTAACAGGCCATGGACCGGTACCAGTTCACGGCTCCGGGGTTGAGGACTCCTGCTATAGACTATTCTTTCCATTTCCACTGACTTATAAATAACACAGTTAAAAGGCTATAAAGAATATAATTCTCTGGAGGTCGAGAAAAGCTCTGGGGAGAAGCTGCCTCTTCCCTCGCCTGGCCTGACACCAGCCTTGCACCATGGCAGCCCTGCTCGGCGACTCCAGAGCCACCGTGTCCCTTGTGCCTGCCTCCCTTGTCCGTAGCTGCTGATGCTCCTCTGTCTCCTCCGCCAGACCCGGGCCCCCGACGTCTAAGTAGATCCAGAGACCTTGCTGAAATCATTAAAAGAGCTTCTGTCTGACTTGTGGGTCCCACTATTGTCTGTTGAAATTTTACTGGTGAGTTCCAGGGACAGCTGGAGAACACAGCAGAGACACGGTTTGCGTTATCAGAGGCCTCAGGGACATGTGCTCGTTATCAAGGGAAGGAAACTCAAAGAGGGTGAGTCTCGGTAAGATCAAACATCAGCTGACTCTCTCGGCACGTCGCTCATGCCGTGGGCTCGCCAAGTTTCTTGCACAACACGCTGCTGTTTTTCTCTAAGGCAATGTATACGTTCAGCAGTAAAGCTGAGGCACACTCATTCAGTTTGTTTTGGTGCCTTATTTGGGGACAGGGGCT
The DNA here is from genome assembly GCA_028627145.1 of Eidolon dupreanum. Classification (NCBI taxonomy): domain Eukaryota; kingdom Metazoa; phylum Chordata; class Mammalia; order Chiroptera; family Pteropodidae; genus Eidolon; species Eidolon dupreanum. The sequence continues at coordinate 1,953,773 of CM053508.1, read as the reverse complement.
TGACCTGTGCAGTCCAGGTCCCCAGGCACAGTCCGTCACTGGTTACAGCTGCAGGTGTCTTGCTGGCTGGACCAGTCCCTCAGCTGACTCTTGGGCTCTATTAATTAGCTGTCTTGTTCATTATTTCCCACTGGCTTGTCCCCTCCCCTGCCCCATGCTGAAGCGAGAATTCGGGGCTGCAACTGCGCCCTCCAGCCTGTTGGCACCTTGCCATTTCTCAGGGGATTTCCTGCTAAGCAAAAACAAACACAACCCAACAAATACCCAAACTCAAGGAAGCACAGGACAAAATAATGTGTGATCAGTGCCTAGGTCTCAAGAATGTTGCAGGTTGTGTCCTCGGCCTATGCTCATCTTATTTTTGAAGATTTTATGCTCCAATCTGTATTCGTCTTGCTCTGCTCCCTTCTTGAGGTTGGAGCTTCAGCTCCTGGCTCTGACTGGTATCGTACCGGAGATAGTTCTACTTAATTTGTCTGTCTGTCTGTTTATCTATCTGTCTATATATCTATCTATCATCTATTTTTATCCTTCATTTGGCTTCAGAATTCTCTCACATTTCTCTGAGTCAGCACTATGACGTATTCTATCTGTGCAGTATCTGGTATTTACTACAAATAAATAACCTCATAATCAATACTTTTTACGAGTCTGTTCCAGTAGGATCATCTGTTCCCCTTCATTTGCAATTGAAACTAAAAATAGCACCGGATATATTAACTATTTCTAGCAGAATGGTCTGCTTACACATCATTTTGTCAAAATTACTCTCCTCAAGTAAGGTAATCCAGGTAGGCTTTGTAGACCATCTATTTGGGGTCCATGTTTCTTTGAAGCGTCTGTTTTTTCCCCCTTGGTCCTTAGATATCAAAACATGTTATGTAATAACTAGAGCTATCCTAAGATATTTAAAACACCTTTTGTTCTGGAATTTTCCCCTTAATTTTTATTGAAGTATAATTGACACATAACATTATATTGGTCTCAGATGTGCAACAGAATGATGTGATATTTGTATACATTGCAA